>PVJH01023206.1:0-35163 GCA_004026705.1 Nesogale talazaci | reverse complement strand
GGCACTTGTTGGCTCATGTATTTGATCATCGATGCTCGTGTGCACATGGGCTGTCACCAGCCTTGCTTTTCAGCCCAGCTAACCCCTGGGTGGGCTCTGTGCTGACATTCAATCGCTGGGCTTTCCAAGCCCAAACAATGATTTTCTTCTCCCAAGAAAATGCTCGGCATAGTCTCAATGGTCTGAAATAGACCACATTCACACTCCTTCAACTAACCCTCATGGAGAAATGTTTGCTCTGACAGACCAGGCTGAAGTGATATGCTCGCTCCTAGTGTGGAGACTATGGGCATCATTCCAGCAGAAGCCTGGGATTTCGGAGATGAGAGGAGGAACAATGTCTAGAGGAAATCAAAGATGCCATTTTGAAAGAAGGGGCATGTCTACAGGCAGTCACTGGAAGATCCACAGGCACTAGTCACAGTCCACTAAATTCGTCTAGATGACCCATCCTCTGTGCCCTCTGAATCCTTGGGACAAAGCACAGCAGGCACAGTGTCACAAGAGCAATTTCTATCCATAAGGGAACCTCTCAGAAACACCAAAGGAGGTTGAATTCCCAGCCCCGAGACGTGCATGTTGATGTTCTCCCTACTCCTCCCACTCTGAGTCACTCTCCTAGACCACAGTTGTGCAGTGACCCTCTGCAGGACCATCCCTCCTTGCATTCTTCCCAGCCTCAGCTCATCCCCCATCTGTCTTTGCTCATTTGCTATGGCTCTGTCCCTCTGCCTGGCTCCACGCTCCCTCACCTCTAGTCTTTCCTTCCCCAGACTGGAGAGTCTAACTGTGGCTCCAGTTCTCCCCTCCCATCGCTACTCACACTGGGATAAGAGGGTTTAGAAATGCCCTTAAAGGTGGAGATGAGAAGGGAACCAGTGATAAAAGATGGAACAATGCAGTTGTTAAGATTATTCCAACTCATTGTAATACCACGAGTCTCAGAGGAGAACTTTTCACTTTAGGGTTAAGAATGGCTTGTTGTTCACAAGTACATCATGGGCCTATTTTCCCCCAAAGTGACTTTGTGTAGATTTTAACTTCTTGCCTTTCAGACAGGCCTATTTTCCCCCAAAGTGACTTTGTGTAGATTTTAACTTCTTGCCTTTCAGACAATCGAAGGGGGGGATAGAAAACAAAAGCATGTACTGTGTCATTCCTCCAAGTCTGCCACCCCCAACTCCCCTTGGCACATGTAGAATTGCACGAAGAGGTAAATGACGAATCTGGGCTGCAGGTAGAAGAACAGGGGCAGTTCCTTTGAATCAAGGTCTGAAACATGGAGAGGAAACTGCTAAGTGAATAAAAGCAGCAGGTGAGAAGGAAGAGCACGTCATGGGTTAGACCCTGAGCCTTCCCTCTAGAAGTTACTCACACATGCATAATAAGAAATTCCCTTTAGTAAACAGAGTAGGGAAGTAGCCAGTGATAAAAGACGAAACCACCCAGTTGTTGTTGAATTCATTCCCACTCTGAGGTTTCCACGTGAAAGAAGTTGAGGGCCAATTCCCCAGCAAGGAACCACAGACAACCCGACCAAAACATGAGCTTGAAACCCAGCTATAAAGCAGGGGTGTCAAGCTCAATTAAAACAGGCAACTTTGCTTTTGTGATTTTACTCACCTTCAGTAGTTAAAGGGTTAAAAAGGGGATATATTTCTGTGTGTGTGTCCAGTATTGCCTCGATCTCCCCTAAGCGCTATTTTCTTTATGACAATTTTTCTATTTTCATTTTATTTCAGAGCATTGTGGGCCAGAAAGCATTACCTCGCAGCCGCCAGTTTGACCCCCTGGTCTAGAGCAGTGGTTCTCAACCTTCCTAATGCTGTGAGCCTTTAATACAGTTCCTCACGTTGTAGTGACCCTTCCCCCGCCCAACCGTAACATTATTTTCATTGCTACTTCATCACTGTAATGTTGCTACCCTGGTGAAAGGATCGTTCAACCTCCAAAGGGCTGTGACCTCAGTGTCACAGGTTGAGAACCGCTGGACTAGAGAGTAAGGACTTGGAAACAGGTTCCTAGGCTTCCACCTTGCGAGAAAGGGAGCACTGGTACTCCCCAGTCTCACAGAGACACGGCAGCAATCCCGTCATGTAAGTGGTCTGCCCAGAAACGCCGAGTGTTTCAGCACAATGTCTCTTAGCTGAACTTGGTAACTGATATTCCTGAGTCAGAGAAAGAATCACTGGCAAGATCATCTGTTTGGATGATCTGATTGGAACTACGATGATCTCAAGTTTCTAATCTTGCATTGCACAACTATTAAGAGTAATTTAAATCAGGTCGGAGATCACAGTTAACTTGTGTATTGAACCAAGAACATAATCTAAGAACTTATTTACACAGTTAGGTTTAAATTGACCGTCTTGCAATTTTCATTTGTATTTGTCCCATCATTTTATTGGTTTTCCTTTGATGCTTTAGATGGATGATTTTAGAGGATGGTTATTCCTTTCTTGGTTTAGTCATTGCAATGATTTGTTTTGTCTGGATTTCTTCATCACTTTAGGATTTATAGAATATAAGCACAGTCTACCGGCAAGTCATAATCTACCACTTCCCAAGAACGTCACCGTTTTTTCTTGTTCGGTGCCATGGAGTCAGGCGTGAGTGAGAGCAGCTTTGTGGACAAGTGGATGGGACGCGGTCAGGGCACCGGCCTCGGATGTGTCCTCGTGGAGCTCCTCGTTGCAGCCAGTGTCAAGCTGTTTTGAAGAGGATATTCTTGTTTCTCGTGGACCTTTTGCCCCAACAAAATATGAGGAATTTTCCAGGGAGCTGGCCCTTCTGCTAAAATGCCCAGAGCACATGAGACTTGTCTCACCATCCTTGCCTCTAAGGAGCGTTTTGGCTGCTGCTTCTAAGAGAGATATGCCTATTCTTCTGGCAAAACAACAACAATAAAACAACGTCATTAAGTCCAATCTGATTCTTGATCACCATCTTTAGGGGTTCTGGGCCCATAAACCTTTCTGGGAGCAGACAGCATCCTATTTCTCCCACGGAGTGCTTGGTGGTTCTGAATCATGGACCTGGGTCCAGCGCTCACTTGACACTGGCACCAGGCTTTTTCGTCTGGCAGTCAACAGTCATTTCAGTCTTTCTGCCAGTGCTGTCATTCAAAGGCATCCATTCTTTGGCCTTCCTTAGTCCCTCTGCAGCTTTCACGTGCCTTTGAGGCCATTAAAAACCCACTGGCTTGGATCCGGCAAACCTTAATCCTCAAAGTGACATCTTGGCTCCTCAGCCATTATTTTGACCATCTTCCAACCTCAGAGGCTCATCTTTAAGCATAATATCAGACAATATTCTGCTACTAATCATAAGGTTTTCAGTGGGTACTCCCTTAGAAATAGACCATCACCTCCTTCTTCCTAGTCTGTTTTCATCTGTAAACTCTGCAGAAACCTGTCTACCACAGAGAGTCTGCTGCTATTTGAAATATTGCCGTCACAGCAACACACAAGCCACCCTACCATAAAAGCTAAGCAAAGCCCACTGTCAATGAGTCCATTCCACTATGAGTGACCCTCCCTAGAGTTTCTGAGACTGTCAATGTTCATGGGAGCTAGCAGCCTTGTCTTTCTCCTGGAGGGCCACTAGTGGTTTTGAACCACCAACCCTGAGGTTAGCAGTCCGATATCTGCTTAGCTCACAGGACCACCAGGGTTCCTTAAAGTAGTACACTTTTATTCCACCTCCAGGTCTTTGTGCTATTATTGCTGTTCGTTTTGCATCTACACACTCTATACATCTCCGAACATTGTTTTATTAAAAAACAATTATCTCTAAAATATATTGTAATAAGGAGAAAACATCTTTGCAATTTAATGTACTCTCTCTAGTCCCTGGAGAAGGACAGCACGCTTAGCAAAGTGGAGGGGGCAGGGAAAAGACTGGAAGGCCTTCCATAAATGGACACTGGGGCTGCAGCAGTGGGCTCGGGCACCAGCACGATTGTGAGGCTGGCCCAGGGCCGGACAGTGCTTCCTTCTGTTGTGCATCGGCTCGGTCGCTATGGGTCGGAACCAACTTGAGGGCACCTAACACCAACAACAGAAACACGCAGAGGAAAGTGATGAGGGTTAGAGTACACTTGACAGAAATGGTGCAGGCCACGAGACAGCGAAGCAATGATTTTAAAATCTCCAAAGAAACGCCAAACGATCCACACTCCTAAATCCAAAGAAAGTCATCTCTCAAATATTCGTATGAAGGCTGATATAAGGTTTCTTTGAACATAGAAAAGCTGAAAGGATTAATAATCAGTGGACTCACAGCATGAGGAACTGTGAAACTCGGCAGCAAAGAGTATCTGAGGTAATGCTCATCTATGAATCATCCATGGAGTGTGAACCACATGGTTAGTACAGGCAAAACCCTGTCAATGATAGGAAAAAAGACCCGAAGCACTTGCTGTCAGGGTTGATTGGGAGTGTAATATACCTTACTGCCATGGAGCTGATTCAGACTCTCCACGAGCCTGGGGTGCCTGTGGGGCAGGGTAGAACTCCCCCTGTGGGGTTCTGAGAGTGGGACTGTTAACTGGAGTCAAAAGCCTCATCCCGCTCCTGCAAAGAGGATGGTGGTTTTTGAACTGCTGAAATTACAGCTAGCCACCTACCGAATGCATAGCCCACTATGTCACCGGGGCTTTTGGGAGAGTAATATATTGAGTGGGTAAACTAAAACATACGACAAGAACCAAAAGCTTGCTAATGCTCTTTGAGCTGATACATCTGAAGTTAAAAAAAAAACAACCATAGAAATCATGTAGACCAATCTTGCCCAAATGATATTTCTTAGAAAATGAGTGCTCTGTGAGCAGTAAATAGAGTACTTTGTAAAAGAAGTTTTCTATAATAAGCCAGTTAAGAAGCTGTAATGTTAATGAGTTTTGTAATCCCTCCAAGAAGATAGAATACACCGTATATATTTGTGTATAAGCCTAATTGTTCAGCACATTTTTAATGCCATTTCTGTGGTAAAATTAGGTGCGTCAGCTGGTATCCAGGTTGGCTTATTCTCAAGTACACACGGTAAGTACTTTCAAATAAGTAATGTCTAAGAATCAGCACAGGCTGAGCCCTGGTGGCCTAGTGGTTGTGTGCGGGACTACGGCCCACAGGGTTGGTAGTTCAAATCCAGCAGCAGCTCTCCAACAGCAAGGCTGGGCTTCGTACTCCCACCAGAGCAGTGATGCCACACACACAAAAAAAAAAAGAATCAGCACAAACAGACTCCTATGAAGTGGAGATTAAAGCCAGCCTAAATGCCCAGCTTTCAAAACTGCTGCATCACTCCATCGCCTCCAACACCAAGTCCTCCCTCTCCCCTTAGTAATCTATCTCCTTTCTGGGGACCTGCCAGTTCACTGCAACAGCCCATAGACCTCTCAAATCCTGCTTAGGATCGTGGGGCATACTAGGGAAGTAAAAGGTTACAGCACAGGATCAGGATCAGCTCAGAAGTCATTGACTCGATTCAGGATATTGTTGTTTGATCAGGACAGCTTTGTCATTGCTGCTGCTCTGATGGCCTCCTCAGGGCCTGTGTTACAACTCGCAGCTACACAGGTGGGCAAGCCCCATCGAACATAACTGCCTGTGGCTGTGCCAAGCCAGGTTTCACTGTGTTCAGTGTTGTGGGCTCCTTCTTCTGTGTGTGTAAGCACACACACACGCACACGTGTGTGTGTGCTGCGTGCATGTGTCTGAAACTTCTGTCAGGAAAGCAGATGACACGGCAAGTTCCTTAACGATTTCAAGGTGTACTCTGCCCTCTAGCAAGACCACAAGTTAACCAAGCTCTACAAGGGTTTCCTGGGCCTTATCTGCATTAGTAGACTGTCCAATCCCTAGAAGAGTTTTATGCACATTAGTCCCATAGTCCCATCCAAACTGTTTGTGGGAATTACAAGACCATCGCATTGAAGGGCATATGAAAGTGACTCAATGCATACCAGTTTCCCAATGTAATTTGACCACCGAAACATTTTATTTTGCAAAGCACCTGTTAGCAATTGGAGGAACTGGAAATTGCTTATATCAGAGGGATCTTGGATGGAAGTAGAAAATTCCAGAAATATGTTTATATTTTACGTTTTATTGACTATGCAAAAGCATCCGACTGCAACACACGAAGCATAGAACAGCAAGTCCAGCACACGTGACGATGCTCATGTGGAACCTAGGTATGGACCAAGAAGTAGCTTATCAAAGAAAGTAAAGGGACATTGAGTGGTTTAAAACCAGGAAAAAAGTTTGTTACAGTTGTGTCCTCTCACCATACTTATGCAATCATTATACCGAGCAAGTAATCCGAGAAACTGGAAAATACGAAGAAGAACATGGTATCAGCATGGGAGGAAGGCACATTAACTATTGACATGCAAATGACATATGACAACTTTGCTTGCTTAAAGTCAAATGGATTTGAAGCAGGTAGAGATGAAGATCAATGGCTATCCTTCAGTATGGATAACACCTCCATTCCAAGAAAGCCACAATCCTCACGAGAGGACCAATAGATGACATCATGATAAACAGAGACAAGACTAAAGTTGTCAAGCATGTCGTCTTGCTTGGAATCAATGCTACAATCAAGGCTCATGGAAAGAGTACTCAAGAAATCAGATGAAGGATTACAAAAGACCTCTTTAAGTGGTAGAAAACAAAGAGATGATTTTGAGGACTCACGTGCACCTGTGAAGACTGGACAGTGAACAAGGAACCCGGCAGAACTGATGCATTTGAATTACGGAGTTGGTGAAGAACATTGGAATGACCATGCACTTCCAGAAGAACAAATAAATCTGTCTTGGAGGAAGTACAGCCAGAATTCTCCTTCGAATCAAGGGAGATGAGCTTTTGTCTCACTACTCTGATCATATATCCTCCCCTGGGAAGAGATATCATAGTGGGTAAAGTCAAGGGCCAACAAAAAAGAAGAAATTCAACAAGATGAATTGACACAGTGGCAGCAGCAATATGCTTTACAAAAAAACAAACCCGGGCTGAGCCCTGGTGGCGTAGTGGTTGTGCGCGGGACTGCATCCCACTGGGACAGAGGTTCAATTCCAGCGGTGGGGCTGGGCCTCCTACTCCCACCACAGGAGAGCAGCGATGCCCAAACAAAACAAAACAAAACAAAAAACCCAACCAATTATAAGTACAGCCCAGGACCTGGCGGTGTTTCTGTGCTTCGCTCCTTCACCTGTTCTACACGGAATTTCCAGAAGCAAGAGTTGACTCAACAGCGTCTAACAGCGAGAACAAGGCTCCCCAGAGCAGATGCTTGGCTTTTGCTACTTGAGCAAGCTAAATGTCATCTATTTGCCAGCAGACGGTCTTTACCTATAGAGCAAGATGCACAGCAAGCAAGCCCTGCTCCCTGCACAGAATGTGCACTCCAACATAACTTTGAAGTTGGTTGCTGCAGTAACTTTTGTAGTGACAAATATTGGCTCTATCTGTGAAAATGGCTCTTAAAAATATCATCAGCAGCTGGCTTGGGTGATGAAAAAAGTTGGGTTTTTTGTTGCTGTGTTCACAAAAAATATGTTAAAAAGGAGAATCTTAGTAAGAAAAAAAAGTTTATGATAAATTTTAAGGTGATCTAAATTTGATATGAGCTTATTCTATAGACTACTTGGAGAACATAAAAATAATTCATGAACTGTTTCACTGGGAGGCAAAACTTCAGCAAGATAACACATTACATCTGCAACTGTTCACTGAGATGTAATTCCAGAACCTGGGTCTCAGTTTCTGTGCACCCCACATGGAGAGCACACTCAGCGGGAAGTAGTTTGCTTCTAGAATTTAAAGAAGGCACTTTTCTTTTCATATTGCAATGTTGGCTGATCATATTGCAAGGAAACATTTCCTTCTGAGCTGAAGAAAATAAATGCCATGTCTTAGTACGTGCGTACCTTGGTAGAGGAAAAAAGTGCTGCCAAATCACAAGGTTGATTTTAAAAAATTATTCTTTGAAACTCCTTCTGCTACCTCTTTCACATGCAGAGATTCTCTCCCCAAACTTAATAACCTTTAATTTGCAAGTACTACATGCTAAGTAGTGTGGTTCATGTTGTCATTAGCTGTTAACTCACTGGTTGTGCCTCATGGAACCATTGCACTGTGCCCCCTGCTGCAACCTCCAAGATAGGTTGTGGATTGGGCCAATGTCATCTATAGGGTTTTTGATGGTCGGTTTTCAGAAGTAGAATTGTCATGTCTTTCACTGAGTTCACCTTCTTTTGGAAACTGTTGAAACTTGTTCAGCACCATTTCAATACATCAGCCACCAATGTCAGAGGGATGGAAGATAAACATGAGGTAGATTAGCTGTAAATTGGGCCTGGCTCTTCCCTGCCTAAAGTGAGAATCTTACCAATGAACCAAAGCCAGTACCTTGTCTACAAGGAGCTCATAGTCAGTTATCTGAATCCCTCACCTCTTCTCCCAAACTTGGAGAGAGCTTATGAAATACAGTTGCCTGACTGATCTGCTACAGCTGCCTTTCAATACTTTTTAAAGCTAAAGCACACTAATAGCTACCACATTTATTCAAGTCTACTACTTGGCTTTTATATATTCTGTACATTGCTGGTTATTACTACAGTAATAAGGAGATATGATGTGTTGTAGAGGTTATACAACACAATTCAAAACAAGACTGGGCTTTCTACTCCAATAAAGCTAGAGCTTCTGAGTCTCACAATGGAAGTGTAAGTGTGTAGAGAAGGAGAGGTTATATTAGGCTCCCAAATGGTGCAGCTGGCTAAGCATGTTGCTGTTAACTGAAAGGTCACCTTTGCTCTGTGAGAGAAAGATGAAGTCTATTAACCTGCAATATGAAGATGACAACTTGCTGCCTGAAGGTGAGGAGGACTTGAAGCAATGACTGATGAAAATCAAGGATTGCAGCCTACGACGATATGGATTACAACTCAATATCGAGAAGACCAAAATCCTCACAACTGAACCAACAGATGTCATCATGATACATGGGAGATCGATTGAAGTTGTCAAGGATGTCACCTTGCTTGGAGCGACCATCAATGCTCATGGACACTGCAATCAAGAGATTACAAGATGTATTGCTTGGGTAAATCTGTTGCATATGGTCTCTTACAAGTTTTGGAAAGCAAAGATGCTACTTTGAGGACTAAAATGTGACTAAAAGAGGACTAAAATGTGGTATTTCCAACTACCTAATATGCCTTTGAAAGTCAGACAGTGAATAAGAAAGACTGAAAAAGAATTGATGCATTTGAATTTGGAGCTGTCGAAGAATCTTGAAAGTATCATGAACTGTCAAAAGGACAAACAAATTTGTTTTGGAAGAAGGACAGCCATAAAGCTCCCTAAAGGAAGGCTAATATGGCTAGACTTTGTCTCACTTTAAGCATGTTATCAAGGGAGACCAGTCCTTGGAGAAGGACATCCTGCTTGGTAAAGTGAAGGGTCTGTGAAAAAGAGGAAGGCCCTCAATGAGAGGAATTGACACAGTTGTTTCAACAAAGCTCCAAGCGAAAGACACTTGTGAGGCTGGCCCAGGAGTGGGCAGTGCTTCCTTCTGTTGTGCACAGGACTGCTGTGAGCTGGGACGCGTCCTTGACACTCAACAGCAACCTTCATAAGCACGTTGAAAAACTAACTGGATAGTCAAGACCAGAGGAATGACAAAGAAAGAGCAGGACAGCACATTGCGATTCTACAAAGCAAGAAGAAGGATGTTGGAGGAGAAAAAAAAAAGGACAGTTATGCCAATTGTTTTATTTCTCTAAACATCCTGAACTGTGCCTTCCCAAGACCTTGTTCATGTTCATTTCCTAGACTGCAACTTTACAAAATGGTTCTATGGTGCTATGATTAACATATCACACAATTCAATGATTCCATCAGGAAAGATTGTGTAGTCATCACCACAATCGATTTTGGAACCTTGTCTTCCTTCTTAAGCCATTGGTCTTAACTCCCTAGTTCCTCCCCTTTTATGTCCGGAGGCAATCATTGATCCCGCCACTGTCTGGATCAGAAGTCATCCTTCCTGGTTTCTCTATACAGATACACACACCAAACAAGAACCAAAAAGTAAAAAGATCTCAGCAACCAGGACTCCATAAAACAGAGGAAGACCTCCATCTATGAGAATATTAAAAAAAAATAAATTAGAATAAATTCAAAATGCATTCAAAGAGAGATCTAATGAGAGAAGATGTTATATCCCAGCGTAAGTACAAGGAATGTTGCCAACTGTACTTGGGCAGTTAAAATCAACTTTTCATGGGGACAGACAGCCTCATTTCTCTCCCTCAGAATGGCTGGTGTTTCAAACTGCTGGCCTTGCAGTTATCAGTCCAATGTGTAAGCCACCACATCCCCAGGGACCCTTCATTGCTCACAGAAAGTATTTAATAAAGAATATGGGCTTTTCCCCAAGCTTCTGAGAGAAAATCAACAGGTACCTAAAAAGAGCATCTTTCCTTGGGAAAGAGGAGGCTGGCCACCAGAACTCCTGTGCTGGCGGGCAGCCAATCATCCTTGATAGCCTTAGGGCAGGAGCTGGCCATATCAGAAAGATCAACCAGAAGACTTGGGGTGGAGGCTTTGGGTCACCCTGTACCTGTCAACCTAGAGGCTGAGCTCAACAATGTGAGCAACCCAATCAATCGGTCAACCAATCAATCAATCATGTACACAACAGAGCCCAATAAAATCTCCTCAGTACAGAGGCCTTGGCAAGCTTCCTAGTTGGCAACATTCCTCATGTATTGCCATACATAGATCACGAGAGTGTAGTGCATCCTGACTCAACAGGAGAGGATGACAGAAGCTTCATGTTGAAATGCGTCCAGACTTCACTCTGTGCTGATGTTGAGCTGTATTCTTTAACCATTAAAAAAAATAAACAAAATAAAATAACCCTGAGTGTAATTAAAAGCTGTCAGTGAGTTCTGTAAATTCTAGGGCATTATTGAGCTTGAGGCTGGTTTGGGGAATCTTCTGAACTTGTGGTTGGTATCCCCAAGACTTGAGGGCAGTCTTGGGGATTGTATCCTCCAAACTCTCCAAAACAAAGCCAAAAAATGAATCTATTGCCATCAAGTAGATGATGAATCAAAATGACCCAATAGTGCAGAGTAGAATTGCTCCAGATGGTTTCCAACATTATAATTCTACTGAAGCCAAGTTCCTTCTTTGCCATTTGGCCAACTCTAGGCAAGCGAACTTCCAACAGTAATGTCCAACTGCAAATCAACTGACATGTGCATCTCTGAGGACTCTAACGTTAGAAATGGCCTCTTAGAGCATAGTAAAAGGAAATAGAGGAAAGAACTAGGAGGCAAAGAACACTTAGAGAGATTTAAATATAGGCATGCACATATGTAAATATATTTATATAAGGATAGGAAAATAGAACTATGTACACATATTTATATGTTAAGTATTAAGATAGCAGACAGACATTGGGCCTCTACTCAATTACTTCCTCAACTCAAGACCCTTTGTTTTAATAACCTGGCATTCTGTGATGCTTAGCTTCCCAAGAAAATGGCTGAATAAAAAGCAGGTGCATAAGCAAATGTGGTGGAAAAAAAGCTGATGATGCCCAGCTATCAAAAGATAAAGGGTCTGGGGTCTTAAAGGCTTGAAGCAAAATAAGCTGCCATCTAACTGAGAAGCAGCAAAGTCCACATGGATGAAGCACACCAGCCTGTGTGATCATGAGATGTTGATGAGATCAGGTATCAGGCATCAAAGACCAAGAACAAAAAATCTTATCAATGTGAATGAGGAGTGTGGAGTAGAGATGCAAAGCCCATCTGTGATCAGTTGGACATCCCCTTACAGAAGGGTTACAAAGAACAGACAAGCCACTGAGGGTGTAGCAAAGCACCAATGAAACATACAACTTTCCTCTAGTACTTTAATGCTTCCTCCCCCCACCCACGCCCCACACACACACTATCATGACCCCAATTCTACCTTACAAATCCAGCTAGACTTGTACATAGGTACACAGCTGGAAACAAAGAGAATTCAGGGCAGATAACCCCCTCAGGACCAATGAGAGTAGTGATACCAGGAGGGGAAGATGGGGGGAGAAAGGGGGAAATGACCACAATGATCTACATATAATTCTCTCCCAGGGGGACAGGTAACAGAAAAGTGGGTGAAAGGAGACTTTGATCGTGTAAGACATGAAAATAATTGATAAATTATCAAGGGTTCATGAGGGAGGGAGGAGGGCAGGGAGAAAATGAGAAGCTGATGCCAGAAGCTTAAATAGAAAATGTTTTTTAAAAGATGAAAACATATGTGCAGATACGTTTGACACAATGAATATATATATGGATTGTGAGAAGAGCTGTAAGAACCCCCAATAAAATTAATTTTTTAATATTTAAAAAGAGCTTTATGAGCCCCAATAAAAAAAATTTTTTTAAGAAAGAAATAACCTCTTAGCAATAACTCCTTTTTGAACAACTTCCCAAGCCAAGGTTGATGGAAGCTGGAGAATAAACACCTGAATAAAACGCTGAATGTATGTCCACTTTATTTCCTGATTTCCTCGGGAATTTAAACTCCCATCTCCAACAGTGGCAGTGATTTGATCGTGCATCCCCTGCTGACTACCTGCTTTTACTCATCCACTTCCCCACTCCTTACTTTCTTTCACCTTCCAAACAAAACAGCCTCTTCCTGAATCCAGAGTCTACTCCTCACGTTTGTTCTTTCTTTCTTTTCTTGTTTGTTTTTTTGAAATCATTATATGGAGGGCTCATACAACTCTCAGCACAATCATGTCTGGGGCTGAGCCTCAGTGGCCTAAGTGGTTGAGTGTGGGACTGCGGCCCACAGGTTTGACGGTTCAAATCCAGCAGTGGCGGCTCTCAGGAGCAGCACTGGGTAGCTCCCGCAACCACCAGAGGGCAGTGATGACCCCCCAAAAAAGACCATCTGTGCCTTTGATGCCATCATCATTCTCAAAACATTTTCTTTCTACTTAAGCCCTTGGGATTGGCTCCTCCTTTTTCCATTCCCTCCTTGCTCCCCCTTCCCTCATGAACTCTTGATAATCTATAAATTATTATTATTCTGACTTTTCGGATGCTGTTTGATGTCTCCCTTAGCCCACTTCCCTGTTGTCCATACTCCAGGGAGGAGGTTATATACAGACCATTATCATCGGTTCCCCCTTTCTTCTCTAGTCTCCCTCCGTCCTCCTGGAGTCACCACTCTCCCCACTGGTCTAAAGCAATCATCTGTCCTGGATTCCCTATGTTTCTGATTCCTTTCTGTACCAGTGTACATCCTCTGGTCTAACCAGATTTGTAAAATAACACCTTTGTTCTTATAACCTTATTTCACATGCTATTCTGTATTGTGGGGTTTTGTGAAGGTCTTGACTCTTATAACTAAATTGTGAATTAAGAATAGACATTTTATTTAATTATTGTTTTCCCCAAAGCTGAATAGTGTGCCATGTTTATAACAGGGACTTGTGAAAGAACATAAAAACAGTACTATATTTAATCATATTGGAGTTTTAGAAAAAGGGGTTCAATAGGAAGCGAATGCATAAACACTTTACAGCATCCTCTGTGGCACCGCATAAGTCCAATTATTTAAGCAAAGTTTTATGAATCATAAATATATATATTAATTTTTAAGATCTCAAAAGTTTCTGCTCCATGTTTAAATGAGAGCCAAGTTTAAGTAACAGGTTGGCTATATTTTGATTAAAAATGGGGGAAAATCTGTGCCTATTATCTTTTGAAAGAATTAAATTATAGCAGATATTAAGTCCATAATCCTTAACACAGCATTCAAGACCCATGTGTTCTATCCCTCCCATATCTTCGCACCTTTATTTTTATTGTTAAACACCAGAAAAGAATGGGCAGTGGTGTGATCTTCATGCACATACTTTGTGGTGCAATCTTCATAAATCTGATTGGTAATTTAAAATTATCTTTGGTTGGTAAGCAAGTTACATAATGCCACAGATCTCAATTCACAAGGCAAAAAGGATCACTGTTTTAAAATGAGACATGTGGTTTGGGTTGTGGATTGAATTATGTCCCATAAGACTATGTGTAAACTTGGCTAGGCCATGAATCTCAGTATTATGTAATTATAATTGACTTTGTGATCTGATGTAATTATCCCATGTATTGTAAATCCTAACCTCTATGATGTAAATGAGGTAGTATTAGTGTCAATTAATTCACCAGTTACGTCACCATCTATAAGATTATGTCGAGTTTTACATCAATCACATTTGAGGTATAAAGGAAAGGATAGAAGTGAACAGTGACAGGCAAGGCCTCCTAGCACTGAAAAAGAGGCACCTGGAGCCGAGCACATCATTTGGAGCCAGGGTCCCTCTGCTGAGAAATTCTGAAGCCCAGGGCAAGAAGGACAAGAGAGTTGACAGGGAGTAAAACCTTCTCCTGGGGCTGGTCTTCTGACTTCAGACTGCTGACCTCCTAAACAATGAGCGAATAAGTGACGGTTGATTCAATCTTCCCACTTGTGCTGTTTCTGTGATGGCAGCAGCAGATAACCAGGGACAAAAGTCCCTCGGATAATCTGGCTTCTTGGTACATCCTCACTGTTTTTCTGTCACTATAGGAACTGTGAGTCATCCTTTAACAATTGTTTTGAATATGGAGAAATTTGAAAATATGATCTGATCTGGACTGATGGTTTACATCCCTTGAAAGTTATTTTCCATGTCTAATCTTGTGGTCTCCATCTTAAAAGAAATATTTGTAGGACACCAAAAGACAGGGACATCACTCTTTGTCATACAGAATCATAAGCACAGAAGCAACAAATATTATTTTTAAATAATATATGAGTAATATTGCTCCTCTTTTAATGTCAATACAGAAAATAGGGTTAAACACACACAATAAGGAAAGCACCAATAGTTAATGAAAACCTTTCAGACTCTTTTTATTTAAAGAAAACAGGCTTCCCATATATTGTATGTATATAGGGTTTTGTTCCTTTATTTTTTCATTCAGCAATGTTACTTGATAAGACAGATATAGACACATTTAGCAGTCTAACAGTCTTCTAGCATAGGGACCTTAGATCACGGACTACAGGCTAAGAAAATATTAGTATATATATTTAAAAGGTGAATGCTTGTTTCTTATTTTACAAAACTTCTATAACTGCACAGTTCTTAGCAGTGAGTTCACAGCTCAGCACACAACCGACCCCACCACCAAGGCTCCTGTGATAGAAGATAAATTTATTTTCTATATAATCTCAAGAAAATCTTTTTAATATAAAAGACAACATAAACACACACATACACATGTCCTTTTTCTGGAAGTATCTGATCTTGCTAATCACAAATAAAATATTTATCCAGATCCCATTGCAATTCTTGGAACCTCCACTCCACCAAGCTCTGGGGCAAATGCAGAAAGAGGAGATGGGCCTAAATGACTCGCTGGCTGTACCCCAAGGTAAACCGAGTACTGTTGTTCTCACATGCTAGCATCCTATAACACACTCATCTGGGCAGGCTTCAGCACAGAGTAGTCAAAATGCACCTCCACGCCTTTAGCCAGGGCTCTTCCCCAGCTCGCTTTTCGGATTGGCACACAGCTAAGTGTTTGCGTGGTAATGCGTCGTATCTTACCCTTCCTTTCAAACAGCCATGGTGTGGAGCACGTCCACAGACTGGAAAGGTTTAGGTTTAATTTGGCCAAAGGAACTAGTAACCAGAAGGTTCCCTGGTGGTGTAGGTGGTTACGTGTTGGGCCACTAACTTAGCAAGATCAGTGGTTCAAATCCACCAGGTGCTCTGGGGGAGAAAGAGGAGGCTGTTTGCTCCTTTAAAGATTTACAGCCTTGGAAGACACAGGGGCAGCTGTAACCTGCTCTCCAGGGCCACGCTGAGTGAAGTAGACTCGTTGGCAAGGGAGTTGTTTTGTTCTGTAGCACCTCTACACCAGGGGTTTCCCACCTTCCTCATGTCGCGATCCTTTCATACAGTTTCTCGTGTTGTGGTGACTGCCCAGCCATAACATTATTTTTGTTGTTACTTCATAACTGTCATTTTGCTACTGTTATGGTTCAGGCGACCCCTGTGAAGGGGGCCTTCGACCTTCAAAGGGGTGGCAACCCACAAGTTGAGAACCGCTGCTCTCGATGCCCAGTGAAATGGATTGACACAGTGGTTACAACAACAGACTCAAGTAACTGCGGAGAAGAGGGCCCAGGACCAGGCCATGGGTCCTTCTATTTTACAAAAAGTCACTGAGTCAGAATGATTCGAGAGAAACTGACAACAGAAGTGTCTTCCAGCAAAGGCACAACTTTTGCTTCTCTAGGTAGTTTCACTCTGTCCTCGCAGGTCACTACGAACTGGGATGGGCCCAGTGGCTGTGCATTTGTAAGAACGATAGCAAAGTGTCACTGTCGACCAGCTCCAGTCAATAGCAGGGAAAGGATGAAGTCTGGGGTCATTGGATTTGAATCTCAGCTCTGCCACTTACTAACTGGGTGGCGTTGTTTCTCCCTTAGGTGAATTAGAAAGATAATGACCTAGTAGGGCTGTTATTCAGACCAGAAAATAACATTACTATGATGCTATGATGTTCGACACAGGAAGGACATTCAGAAACGAGTGCTGCTATGAGGTTGAAATGCAGCTACTGGGTTTGAAGAACAGAAAATGGTATGTACTTTGGCTCTTCCCCACTTAAAACTGCAAAGCTGCATTGGCGCAGAAAAGTACTACAGTCCCAGGTAGCCCAAGGTCCCCTCACCTAGGGCCCAGAGAGCTCGGCAGGTCCATGTCAACACGCGTACATGTGAGCTCACACCCTGCCACTCACAAGGAAATGGACCCTGGCTTTTTTGCAGCCCCTCCCACTCCCCAGTCTTATACTGGCATGATATGGAGACACATAAATCAAAAATCTGCACATAATACCTCCACAATATAATTTAAGAATTTGAACTGGGAATTAGAGAGTGTCAATCTTTTTGGAACATTTTAAGTCAATAGCATATAAAGAAAAACCAAAGGCAATTCTCCTTATAAAAATATTTTTTATGGAAGTTTTTTAAAATAACATTAACTTTTTTTTAAATAGCTCGACACTTCTCTTCTGAGGTAAGAGCTGCAGAAGTAAGGGCAGTTTTAACTTTCTTTACAAGAAGGGTTTGTTTTGCAAATGACATTTAATCCCATATGTGAGAATGACACAGGAAATTGGGCAGGCATACACTATACGCAATTAAGTGCGTATCGATTGTAGCATTGTGCGTTGTAGTTAAAATGTAGTTAACCTTCCCAGAGACTCTTTTTCTTTCCTTATGGTTTTCAGCAAGACATTTTTAAGAGATTTTTCTCTAGTATTTTAAGGAACAAAATAGATAAAATTTTACAGTTAAATGAAATATACATCTCAATGCTAACTTTTAATGATCAGATTAAGGATAATTTTCCAGTTAATCTTTTTTAACAACTTGACGGGAATTCCAACTCAAATTCTTTGATGAGTATCATTGCAAATGCTAATTTTTTTTTCTTGATACATAATACTCTCACTGCCATCACATTGATTCTGACTCATAGCGACCCTGTAAGGCCAAGGAGAAACTTTTGGGGTTTCTAAGACTTTAAATCTTTAAGCAAATAGCCTCCCCTTCCTTCCTAAGGAGGCCTAGAACTGGCTTTGCGGTTAGTAACTCAGGAGGAGCACACTTCACCACCAGCGTTCCTTTGATACTTAGTAGGATAAATAGAAATTTACTTTCTATATAATACTGGGTATGATTTAAGAAAATAGAGTGTGTAAAAGAAAGGAAACAAATCAATATATATGCACACACACACCATTTTTCTTGAAGACCTGAAATTGCTTATCACGAACGAAGTGACTTAAGAATATGCGTTCAAGACAGCCTACAGCACCCCATGAGGAGCCCTGGTGGTGTAGTGGTTATGGACTGGGCAGCTAACCGAAAGGTCAGCAATTTAAAACCACCAGCCCCCCCCCTCCCATGGAAGAAGAGGGGGCTTTCTACTCCCATAGAGACTTATAAACTAGCGAACTAAGAGGGGCAGTTCTACCTTGTCTTATTGGGTCGTTATAAGTTCACACCGCCTTGATGACAACAAGTTTCTTATTGTTGTTTTTTTTTAAAATACTATTTTATGTTCCTCAAATTGCAGGGTTTTTTTGTCTTTGTCTTTGGGGTGGGGGTCAAGTGGGGAAGGGGAAGAAGCAGGCTTCCTTGCAGTTGTGGCTTTGAGAATTTAATATTTAATAAAGATTCCCACTTCTCATCAGAAAGGTAACGTTAGGTAGAATTTAACGTGCGAGGCCTCCGAAGTGGAACTTTCTCAGGAGAATCCTCTGTGCCCACGCACGCACGCACGCACGCACGCACCTGGGCCAGGTTGCGCAATAGCCACGGGGTCACGTTGGGCAAGGACTGAACAGTGGTAATTCCTTTGGCAATGACGAAGTCCCCGCTGGCAATACTAGTAAGTCTCGGGGTCTCGGGGTCTCTTACAAGGATGTACTTATTTCAAGGCTTGGCAGGGCTAGAGTACTCACTCCTGAGCCCCCGCCCTTCTAGTTATGCTAGCGAAGGTCAGCTCCTCACCTGTGGGCTCTCCACAGTCTGCTGACCTCCCCCACGCAAGCAGCCATTTCTTGACCAAGTCTCACACTCTGCCTGAGTCACGCACTTGTTCGGATTGACTGCGTCTCTCGGAGTTCAAGTCAACTCTGGACACCTAACAACAACATGTGCTGGAAACAAGTCACCCAACCCAGGGTACGCTCAAGAAGAGGGGTCTCTATGAATTGGTGGACATCTCTGTTTTGCTTTGTTTTTTTTTAGTCATTTTCTTGTGGGCTTGTACAACTCTTATCGCAATCCATCCATCCATTGTGTCAGCCACATTTGTACATGTGTTGTCACCATCATTCTTGAAACATTTTCTTTCTTCTTGAGCCTTTGGCATCACCTCCTCATTTCCCCCTCCCTCCCTCATGAAGCCTTGCTAATTTATCTTTTTTTTTTTTATGTCTTATACTGATGGACATCTTATTTAAGCTACCTGAAAGTAACTGAAAATTCATCTCAAAATGGAATAAGCATCAATGAGAATCTATTTGCCCCAACAATTAAAAGTATCTGCATATAGGAAGTCCGCCTGCAGAGACTCGGTGGCTCCTTCTTTCTGGGTCGTCTTTTCTAGAGGCATCACTGGTTACTTGGTGGGTTGCTGACATCAATGTCGGCACTTGGTGGGAGGCAGATGAGAGTATCTGGTCAGTAAAGATGTCCAGCCTTGGAAACGCAAGGGGCCGTTCTCCTGTGTCCTACACGGTAGCTATGAGTCAGAGTTGCCTCATGTGTGTGGTTTGGTGCTTCTTCTCTGTACTGAATCAGCCTTAGTCCAACTTTCCACTAGCAGAACGGCCTGCAGCAGCTCTAGGTCTCATACAGGCACAAAGTCCTCTCCAAGCAGTAGAACACGGGTCTGTCTCAACGCACCAGCAGAACTCTGAGCTGCCGGCTGACTAGATGGGTATTAGATCATATACCAGTCCCATCCAAGCCAGGAGGTGGACAGCATTGATTGGCTTAGCCAACGAGGTCCCCTGAACGAGGGTAAGAAACAGCGTCCCTGAAAGCACAGGGAACTCGGCCGAAGAGAGGAATGGAGGCTGGAGAGGCAACTGCTACACAAGAAAGAGTTGTTACTTCATCAGCTTTTATAAATGTGGGGTAGATAGTATTTGTAATCTCCGAGCAAGGTAGAAGCATGAAAATCAGACAGCAAAAGGGTATCACTAAAGAATGTCAAAAGAGCCTAAAGAAAGCGTAGTGGAGGAGATTGCTTTGTGAAGTAGAGAATCCCTGGTCATTTTGAGATAAGGTACAAGTGCAAACTCAGGAGAGATTAGGGCTCTTTAGAAGGTACAGGGAGGTTGGCAAACTGCTGGCTAGCGAATCACCCGCTGAGAAGCTATGGGACAAGTGACTGGGCTTTGAAGGGGCTAACTGGAATGAACTATCTTGGAGGCTGAAATGAACTGATCTTTCATAGAGCAAAGCTGGGAAAACTTGGGTATAATAAAAGTACATAGGCAAAGTAGAAAACTTCAGTAGAAAAGAAATCGTAGAACATGTTATAATAGAAGATAATAGCACTTTAGAGGAAGTAGTACCTATTGTTGAAAGATTGGGAAATAAAACAAGTTACTTAGAGTAAGGTTTTATGGCAGGCTATATAAAAAGTGACTCAAGTCTTATCAAGAGTAAGATATAGCTCTTATCTTACTTTCAAAATTTAAGGATGTGTGACATCTTCTCTGGCAGAAAATGCATCAGAGTATTAGGATTGAATATGAATCGTTTTTAATTCCCAGTGCTGCAGCTCAATCTTGGCTGAGAAATGAAGTGCATCAGCTGCTTTTTGCATTTGTAAGCATGCAAACTAGTAATGTGAGTAATATATAAATACATATGCCCAAAACTTTCTCTCCGTTATTGGTCTTGCTGGCTTCTGGGAAGGAATCCCTAGCTCAGCATAAAAGAAAGAGTCTTGTGTTTGTACTCACACTCATCTGACTCAAAGTTTTGTTAAGAAAAAATTGGTATGAAATGAAAATAGTAAAAATATTTGAAAAATCTGACCTTGGACTACAAGGTCATGAAGAAAGGCAGGGTTGATTCAACTTGCCTTAGGACAGTGACCTTGACTGAGGACTTCATTGGAAGCTGGAGTGTGGTTCCAGAGAACCATGGAATGTGCATTTAGTGTAAGAAAAAGAAACACCCTGCTAGACACATTTAACCTTTAAATTTGTCTGCTACAAGACTGAAGGGGAGAAATGGAGCAGAGCCAAGTAAAATTTAAAAGGGCTGATTCTTCTTCACGAGGGCACGTTTTTCTTACTAGCCCTTATCTGTGCTAGGCAGATTTGGGATGTTGGTTTTTTGAGTATGAATTAATTATGAATAGTCTCTTATAGAATTCGTTTTTAAAAAAATACAGTAAATTGTGGATTTTTTTTTAAAACCCAACATCCTAGATTATTGGAGAAGGCAATTTTGTGAATTCTTACTCTGAATTAGTATTTGTGACTCAGAATAAAACTCCTATATCAAATGTGAATCAAAAAAGAAAAAAGTGATTTATTAAACAATTTACTCAGAAGTGAACATTATGCCAGCTTCAGATGGATGAAGCAGGATGCATATGTATCTTGCCCCCTGCACAACCACAAACTCGAGGTGGATCAAAGACACTTTGCTAAACCCCAAAGCTATCAGGATCATCAATGTGAAAATTGGAGGAAAGCTAGGAAAGCAGGCAATACATGGACTATCAGACATAACAAGGAAACACACTCCATAGAAGACAAAATAGATGAGTGTGACCTTTTAAAAGGAAAAAACACTTGTGTACCTCAAAAGACTTCATTAAAAGAGTAAAAAGAGAGGGCTGAGCCCCGGTGGCGTAGTGGTTGTGCGCAGTGACTGCGGCCCACTGGGATGGAGGTTCAATTCCGGCTCCCAGGAGCAAAGGCTGGGCCTCCTACTCCCACCACCAGAGGGCAGTAATGCCTTAAAAAAAAAAGAGTAAAACGAGAGCCTGCAGACTGGGAAAGTATATTTAGTAACGACATGACAGAGGAGTAATTACTAACATCTACAGAATTTTACAAACCCATAACAAACTAATAGGCCCTCATAAGGTGAGGAAAAGACCTGAACAGATGATTCACAAAATATGTCACTCAAATGGCATAAATGTAGCCCAATTTTCAATTACTGAAAACAACAAATGTAGGAAAGGGTGTGGCGAGATTGGAACTCTTATCCACTCGGGATGAGCTTATACCTAAGTACAGCCCCCATGGAAGGCTATATGACAATACCCAAAATAGATGACAATTGAACTACTATATGACAACTGAAATACCATTACTGGGCGTACACCCAAAAGAAATAAGAAACAGATCATGAACAGATGCTTGCTGCCCCGTGCACACAGCAACACAGTTCACAATAGCAAGCAGCTGGAAACAGCCTAAATTCCCATCAGTAGAAGACTGGATAAAACCAACCGTGGTACAGACACACAATGAAATACTACACATCCCTGAAAAGCAGTGAAGAAACCATGAAACATCTCAAGACATGACGAGATCTGAAAGACATTATGCTGAGTACATTTAATCATGACAGGACATTACTGTGGCAGGAACAGGCAACAGGACAGGATAGGCACAAGCTCAGGCTTGGAGGGCACCCAGTCTGCCAGCTGGGAGATCACACAGCCAGGTAGAGAGCCTGACTGGTGCCAATTAAGCATACATTGTCCACTCGAGGTAAGCATCTTCAAGGTCGCTTGGCAGCAGGGTGCCTCAAAACAGCTGGGATCAAATGATCCAAGGAAGGAAAGGGGATGCCATGTACTGAATGGTCACCATGTAAATCCTACCTCTGCACAGCAGAGGTAAGAAGGAAATGAATGAGAAATACAACAAGGGAGGAGAGAAGAAGGGGAACAAACTCATCTGGGAAAACACAAATGCATGTGTGTTGGTAGGAGAAGAGGGAGGACTGACCTCCAGTGTGCGGGTGGGCGGGTCACTGAAAATGCTTTGGGGGACTGTAGTGCGGGAGTGTCTTTGGTGGTATGCTCCAAAAGGGTCACGTTGCTAGGGTACATGCTAGGAACCCAGGCTGGGTGTCATGGAACTCTGGGACACTGACTCCTGTCTCATCACGATGCACAGCATGCTCCAGAAGCTGCAGCGCTGAGCTCCCAGCCAGAAACTCCCTGGGTGAGCTGCAGTCTCCCTCCAACACACTTGTAACCCGGGGACTTAAGTTGGAAAAGACATGGTGTCTGAGAAAGCAGAAGGCAACTGTTCCAAGATGGTTGAACTGTTGGTAGACAGACACACATGGTCTTGCTACATCAATGCCCTATATGCTATATTAAGATATGTATTATTCTGGCAAACCTGTGACATGCATTCTGTTTTATTTTGTTCATATTAGTATGTATCTCAGAGGTGTTATACCATTAGGGGTCACCCCCTTGCAGCTGTGTTCTGTTTTTCTGTTTTTCAGTATATGAAACCCAGGAATGATGAACCTATAGGGACAATAAGTAGACTCGAGGCTTGGAGTGGAGAGAGGTAAGGGGTGGCAGTAGGGTACAGAGAGACAAGGTAAAGGAAGTAAAAAAATATGTTTGCTAACTGTGGAAGCAATTGCACAATTCTGCTTGACCTAATTGAACTATCAAATGATTATATATGTATACTCCCAATGAATAATAAATCAATAAACAGCAGCAACATAGATTCAGGAATGGGTTTGGGCTTGCACCAAATTCTAGCTCCAACATCAGAACAATCTGATCTTACATCACGGCCCTGCTCAATACTCGTCCTCAAGAAGGGAACACAGAGGATACGAGTGTTACAGCAAAGTGTGGCGAAGAAATTAGATGGGGCCCGGCTGTCAGATAAAATAGTGTTGGGGGTCTCAAAGACTTGTCTCCAAAAAAAGCAGCCATCAATGCCCAACTTAGTCTATATGAAAGAAGCACGCCATCATCAGTCTGCAAAGGACTGTAAATCATGTCATCGGAATCGAAGGATGGATTAGTATCAGAGTCTATCTTGTGAGAATCTATCTTGTGAAGGCTACGGAAGACAGCGGGAGCCCAAGATTCATTTGTGGGAACTCCACAGGAAATAATCCTTCGGTGAACTCCCTCTATCCACAATTACTCAACAGAGTGCCTTGGAGAGATGAGTACAGAAGATTAAAGGCATAAATCTCACTTGAATTTTTAAAATTTTTTCAGTTGATCCCTTCTCTGATGCACACTTGACCTGATTGAGTTTTCAGCATTGTATGCACTTTTGTTTATATTAGGGTGTATCTCAGATGTGTTATGCCATTGGTGGTCACCCACATGAGGTTGCTATATGTTTTTATGTGTTTTGGGCATATGAAACCCAGGACTGATGAACCTTTAGAGATGGCAAGTAGAATAAAGGTTTTGAGGTGGTGGTGATAGGGTTAAAAGGGAGACAATGTCATTGAGTCCAGGAATATAAAGAATGTTTGGAAACTCATGATGGTAGCATCTGAACAATTCTGCTTGATGTGATTGAACTTATGGAATTATATGATATGTATTAACTCCAAAATAATAATAATTTTTTTTAAAAAGAAGGAAAGATTGTGTTCTGTGGAAAGTGTTAAGTGATTCTTAAAAAGTAGACATAATGGAGATGGAGACAGTTGAAGATGTATGAGAAGAATTAGAATGAAACTTCATTAGAATGAAGAAAAAGCAATAAAATTGACATTTTATTTGCTGCATGGTCCCCGAGAGACTTAAAATTTTATTTTAAAGCGGAAAACACCTAGAATTTTCTACCCTACTGAAGGCAACAAAAGCCTAGTTATTTGCAACACACAATTGCTGTTTCTTCCTCAATAGGCAGAAGAAGAGACCAAGAATCTTGCTTAACATAGCAACACTCATCTATTTAGTATCTATTCATGGGTCAGACATTACGTACAACTTAGCAAAGGTAATCACTGAATTGGGCTTTAAAACGTTTGTGAAAACTTTCCATTATCTTTCAACTTCACTTTTCTACCAACTTTTTGAAGTCCCTTTGTACAATCAGAAATAGTTGGATTGGCTGGATTGGTATGTGTTTCTCTGTATATTTCCCGACAAAATAATAAATAAATCTAAATGTTCATAAGTAATACCAACTTATTCCAAATTAAATGTCGTACTGTAACAGACTCACTGAAATAAGGATGTACCAACCAAACCTAATAACCCACTGCCATCAAGTAGATTCTGACTCATAGTGACCCGAGATAGGACTTCCAATGCAATAAACCTTTACATGAACAGACAACCTCATTGTTCTCTCAAAGCACTGACTGAGAGGCTTGAACAGAGAACCTGGTAGCTAGTGATCCAACACTTACCTTTACTAAACAGTGACAATGCCAGCAGGGCTCCTTGGCATGCGGTTAGCACAAAACTATCACTATTAAGGACAGCATTTCAGGAACACTTTTGGTCAGTCAGCTGTTGTGGGTTTTTGGGTCAATATGGAGCAGCAAACAAGTCAGGGTGGTCCCTTCCACAGAGATGCACTAAGAACTCAAGGGTAGTAGATAGAAGACAGGTGTTGCCCAACCCGAGTTGCTGTGAAATATACTGATATAGGTGCCTTATTCAGTAAAACGACCCCCTAGTCCCATGCAAGAAGAGTTCTCTCAGTAGCAGAGCAAATGTAGTGTGTGTGTGTGTGTGTGTGTGTGTGTGTGTGTGTGTGTAGCACTGAACAGAGAATAAGGCCATTATGAGTTGATTCCGGATGAACACCAGAAGTTGAAAGAAAGCAGTGGAAGTATAAACCAACTCTGTACTTTGTCATACAGACATATACCTCTCCCCGCCCCCCAGGGATAATTTGGTAATGTCTAGAGACCTTTGGGGGGAGTGGTGATGGGGATGTGGGTACGGATATGGCAGGGTGGGGTGGGGAAGAAGTGGAGCAGACAGGGGTGTTTCAAATCCTACTGTGTCCTATAGGGTGGCTGTGCGTTTGCAAGGACCTGACTGCAGTGGGTGGGATGGGCAGTTGTTTAGGTCCCTTCCGTTGTCCCTGACGTCCCTGGGTTTTTCTGACACAAGACACGGAAACTCAGGGTCCTTTGGGGCTTTTCCTGCCTAGCTTCGGGCGTCCGTTGCCGCAGCTTCTCCCAGCGAAGCCTGAGGCACTGCATTGTTTTTAGGATGGCATTATTTGGTCTACTGTAAGAACAGGATGGTGGCGGAGTCCATGGAGCTGGATGGAAAGCAGACCAGAGACTATTTATTTGTCCGCCTGGAGGTTATCGGTTAATCTGTTCCTAGGGAGGAGGAGGAGGCCAGCGGAATTTCACTGCTGGAGCCTCTCCGACCAGGGAAGGAGGCTCCGAGGAGGAGGAGGAGCGGTGGCCGGGGTGGGAAAGGCCCCTGGCGGGGAGCACCCCGGCGATCCGTCAGTAAGAAAGGTCCCTTTAAACTCATCCCTGCTGCCACCCGCTCCCCGGGGGGCGGATTCGGCACAAAGTGGCCCGGAGGGGGGGAAGAAGCCCGCCGACAGGCCGCAGCAGGAAGGGGCGGGAGTGCGGTCTTTTGTCTCGGGGTGCGCCGCGGGGCGCCGGGCGGCGGGCGGCGGCCGTAAGTCCCCGACCCCCAGAGCGAGAGTTTCGGAATCTGGGCGGCGCTGCAGGGGCGGGGTTTGTCGGCCACGCCCAGCGGGAGCCCTTAAAAGGCGCCGGCGCGCGCTGCGCCGCCGTCCGGAGACTCGCTGCGCGCCCCCTCGGCTCCCACCGTGCCGGCTCCTGCCTCAGACTCGCGTGAGTACGGCCCGGGACTGTCTCCGCGGCGCCGCGGGCCCGAGAGAAGGGACCTGTGTGTCCACGGCGGCCCGCGGCCCAGCCCCCGGTCCTCTGATGTCGCCCTCCGGCCCGCCGTGGGGTCCTAGCGCCCGCCATCTCCCTGCGCCCCTGTCACCGCACACACCTGCTTGGGCCATCCACCCCCCCACCCCCAAATAAAAGCGCCCCGGCCCTGCTCTCGCATCCTGGGGGCAGATTATAACCGTGCGGGACCTTTTGATTTTCTAAGACTGTTCCCCAGGAAGAAAGGCGGGCTCCACAGTTTCGTGTTGCTGCTAATCCGTCCCGTAGGCGACGTGAGAAAGTAGCCTAGGGCTCCCGCCCCAGCGTGCCTTCTCTATCCGCTGATGGGGGAGGGACGGGTGTCTGAGTCTGGGGGTCCCTCCGGCCGCGTACCACCGTGAGCGAGCCGAGGGCGACCCCTCTGGGGCTCCTGCGCCGCCTCGGGGGAGGGGAGGGGGGCGCGCTATCTCCATCCCGCACGTCTCGGAATCCCGCCGCTGTGTGCGCTGTAGCGCGCAGGCATCCCTATTGTTCGGTGGTCTCTGCCCACCAGGCAGAGAACCTTAAATGTCGAAGGAAAAGCAGTGAACGCCAAGCCTTTCGAGCCCAGCCTTTTCCGGAACGTTCCAGCATTCAGGAAACCAGACGGCCTGCTTGTGAAAATCTGCAACAGGTCCCGAAAAATCACATCCTTTCCGGAGAACCACGTTGGCAGCCGCTGCAGGCCCGACTCCTGGGTCTTAGCTCTCTCACGTTGATGGCCACTGATACTTTATCAATACTTCTCGGGGTTCTTTCTACTCCGTATTCGAGGTGTTCCCGCTGATCTTTCGGAGAGGCAGATCAACATTCCAGGAGTCTTTGAAGACTTTGAGTTGCCCTGGGTGCTTAGAGAGTGCTTGCACCTGAATCAAATATTGGTCTGACTGAAGGAATTAAAGCTGAAGGTATGGGGAACAAAGTTCGAATTTAACTCAATAGATTCTTGCCGACAAAATCTACCTAGAAGTTTCTGCGTTGAATTTTTAATGCAATGCTCAAAAATGTCTTCTGCGAGTATTGATGAACCCCTGATGAGCTGTGCTGAGTGAAATCTTGATTGGAACCTGGTCTAGAAGACAATGCAAAATCACTTAGATTTGGGGAGGACTGTCTACTCATTAAAGAGTTACAGTCTCAGAAACCCACAGGGTTCTACCCTGTCTTATAAGGTCGCTTTGAGTCAACATAGATGGAAGGCAGTAATTGTGAGTGTTGTTTTTTGTGGGGGGGGGGGGGCACGCATGGGGATAATAAATGCCAGTCCTGCTCCTGAATCACTGTGGGATCTGGCCTGGTAGTTTTTTCTCATCTAAATTTAAGATCAATCAGATAAGCCAGGTAGAGGAAACAGAGCATGGCAGGAAGCACAAGGCCAAAGTCACAAACCAGAAACCCACAGGGAGGCAATTCCGGCCCTCACTGACCTTATGGGACAGAGCAGATGCTTGTGGGGGTTCCGAGGCTGTGAATCTTGATGGGACAAAAGAGTCTCCTCTGTTCCCCCAAGTGGCTGGGGCATATGACTTACTGACCTTGCAGATAGTAGACCAACTATGCACAACAATTGGGCCCAGAGTCACAACTTTAACATCCATTGGGTTACTGACCTTGGGCAGGCTACTTTACTCTGCCCTCAGGGACGTCATCTGAGAAAATGGGTTGGATGGCACAAACCTGTGGTGAGGTGTGCTTCTGCTTGTACAGCGCCCTGCCGGGCCAGGGCAAGGGTCTTGGTCATTGAAAGTGTTCTGCAACCTTACTTACCACCTGCCCACCCCCAGCAGAGAGTTAGCTCAGACTGGAATCGTATATCCAAAGCCCTACTCGACAGCCAGTCTCTTCCCTTTGCAGATGTTCATAGGTTTCCTGGGACATTGGGGTCATTTCTTTAGGCTGGTGTTTGGACAGCCTTGCTTGGGTCTGTGGAGAATCTTTTCCCTGGTGGTCTATCCTGAGTAATTTTGCATGCTGATCCCCAGCCTGTCATGGGGCCCTGATTTTCTGGATGAGAATTCCCAACTCTTATTGTGCAGGGGCCCCTTTGGCAAATCGAATGAAGCCTCTGGATGCTATCTCAAAAACATTTGTAAAGGCGGAAAAGAAAGTCCTCCATGCCAAGACCCCCAATCCCAAGCATTCCAAGGAATCTGTGGACCCTGGGTTAAGAGCCCTGGATTTATGGAAGTATCTTTGAAACTGAATGGTGGAGGGTGGTACATAAATTACGGTTTTGAAAATTGTACATTTTCAGACATTGAGGGAACGGCAGCGGAATATAATGTGAATCACTTGCAAAGGCCATCGCATTTTTTAAACTGTCTATCTCATGTACCAACATTACTGCTGAATGTCTTTGGCTAATAGGAAGGCGAGAGCCTTGGTGACACAGGGGTTACATGCTAGCTGCTAACGGGAAGGGTGGCAGATGGCCTCCACCAGCAGCCGTGTGAGAGAGCCATTGGTGTGGCTTTGTACTCCCTCAAAGCTCCCAGCCTCTGGAGCCCTGCACCAGGCAGTTCTCCTCTGTCCTCTGGGAGCCCTCGGAGTTGGAATTGACTTGATGGCAGGCAACAACAAGAAGGAGTAGTACACCGCATCAAGTCTAAAGACCTTTCCCTGCTCGCTATCAGGAAGTCGGACTCTTGGTATTTCCAAAAGAGAAATGTGTAGCATTGGACTCTTCATCCAAGATAAGGTACACAGAACCCGAAAGAACCAACTTTAAAAGACCTTCTGCACTGATTTTGAAGGTTAATACGATGCACGTATTGCTAGCAATGGTCTTATTTGAGGAAATCATGAGAGGATTTTGTTACTATAGGCAGTATTCACTGTGGGTCATTCTCGGATAACTTTGTCTCCATGCTGAGTGCTTTTTGTCAGAAATCTGGAGCTGGATTGCTTAGGGAGGGGGACCCCTGTTGTAGCTAGAGTCAGAATATGAATGGGTTTCCCCAAGATTTGCTTCTTTGGAGTTTCATGACCTCAGCAGTTCACGTCACGACAGAGCGCTAGGTAGTCTCGTTCAAGGTCATGAAGGAAAAGGAAGCCAGTGTTTGTGAAGTACTGGCTCCTTGCCAGGTAGTGTTCAAGCACTAGGAGACCTCGTGGGTCATACGTGGGCTTGCTAACCTCAGTCATAGTGCTTCCGGACCTCTCCCTGCGCCCAGCACAGCTGTGGAAATCCACGGGGTAGTTGGACTCTCGCCCGTAGGGTTAGGATGGGCCACCATTGATTTCATCGCGGTGAGTTTTACAAACATCTCATTCAATCTTTCCAACTCACGGTGAGATGCGGCACCTCCATTTGAAGCTTGGAGGTGAAGGAACTTGGCCAAGATCAAAGAGCTGATGGCTAGTTTTCAAACTTATGTCTGTATGAGTCCAAGTTTCCTTCTATTATATATCAAGGGTGCTTTAAGATATGGCATGTGTACTGCAATTTCCATAGCAGACATTATTGATCACAATAATCCTTTCTGGAATCTGGTGGAACTTCAGAATCCTTCTCAACATATTTATGGGCTCTCACTACTAATCTGCCAGTTGAAGCCTTTCATCCTGCTGCGTAAGCAAACCGTTCAGCCTTCTGGGGCCGCTGGGTCATTGTTATGTTGTCTTACCATTATTTGTTTCTATATCTCTATGACCAGAGTAGAACTCTCTGAGAAACAATTACCTTCCCTTCCCTGTATCTTTGCCCCCTTATCTCTTATCTAGGATGTATGGTAATGGTCAGCATAAATCCAAGCCTTACAATGTGGGAATCTAGTCTTCACATTCCCATTTTTTTCTTTCCATCCTGTTGCTAGCCACCCCTAAGCCACTCTGTGAATCCAGTCCCCAGAGATAGGTCAGATCTGGGAATTTACTGCCAAAGTCACAAGTCGCCGGCTTGGGAAAGCCATCCAACACCCTTACTTTCTGAACTGCTGGATCTTTTTGAATTAAGTTTGCGGGAATGACTCACAAAATTCACTAAAAGTATGCATACTTATGGATACAGGTTCCCTGGTGGAATTTCTATGTCCTTTTCTTTTTTTAATTTTAGAAATCACTTTATTGGGGGCTCATTCCTCCTATCACAATCAATACATATGTCAATTGTATGCAGACGACATTTGCCCATTTGTTGCCATCATCATTCTAGAAACATCCTCCTTCTACCTAAGGCCACGGTCCTATATCCTTTTCACCAGGATATAGAAAGCAGAAGTTCGTTTCCACGAGAAAACACTTGAAACCTTTTCATGACCAATCCTGCCAATAGGCTAAATCATGCCTCCTGAGACTCACTGATATTGGCCTCCCCTGTTGGGTCTTTGTGGGTCTCTAGCCTCCACTCACCCATTTATAGATGTGGTCCAGACGTCCCAGGCCCAACCACTGCATTTGCTCCACTGGTTGCTTCTCTGGAGCCAAGGACAAAGACCAGCCTTACTTAGAGTAACACCAGGTCATCTCATACATGTGGCTTATGAAGTGTTTTTAAATTAATCCATTTATTTAAGGACTTTATCAATAGTTGTACATGTCCAATGTTTACAAGGTTGCCCTACTCTACAGAAATCACTTGAAACAAAGAAGTGAAGTCAGGAGTTAGCTCGATGAGCGAGTGAGGGAGAGAAGTGAGTCGCCTTGACAGAGAGGTTAGGAGTATCCTGAGGACTGGAGCTAGGAGATGGAGCAAGGGAAGCTGGCCATTATGTAAACTCCCTAAGAAAGACCAGATTGAGGATTTAGCTTTGATCGAAGGAGCCAAATGGAACCACCTGGCTAATCACTAAGACATGAAGTCTATCTTCCGATCAGTAGGACCCTTGCTGGTGTGGCAGCCTTGGACTGCTAACCCCAAGGTCAACAGCTTGAAAGCACCGGCTGCTCTGTGAGAGAACAATGAGACTCTACTCAACATAAACATTACAGGCTCAGAAACTCACAGGAGCAATTCTACCCTACCTTATAGGGTCTCCACGAATCAGAATTGACCTAATGGCAGTGAGTTGTTTTTGGTTTTTTTTTTTTTTTTTTTGGTTTTGTTTTAATCCTTGGATCCTTGGTTATCACTTAAGTGAAGAAGTAGAGTAAATAAGAAGTTTGGGTAACAGAAGGAAAAATATGTGAAAAGGCACCGACTAAACTTAATTTTCATTATTGGCAGCACTCAATCACTGACCTTGCTCAAAATGCTTGTAATCAGGGATAATGTATTAGCAAGTGAGTTCCTTGGATTTGATTCAAAATTAGGCTAATTTATAATACATTCTTCACTTTGGGATGCAGAATTATAACGTGGGTCTAGTATAATAAGAAAGCCCTGTCTGTAGCAATAAAATGTCAGCTTCTGGAAGCATTTAAAAGATTTACAGACAGATGCACACCAGATCTTGAGAGTGGGTAACTAAACTGTAAGTGGTAAAAGGTAGACCTGAGACTTGTGGATTTATGTCATTAAAAGTCTAAAATGAGACGGTAAATGAACGACAGGTGACATGAAATTTACCCCTATGGGCATTCTGTGGCTCTTAGAAGAGGGGGTAACTTTCCCACAAGGTGACTCACATTTAGACCATGGACATGTTCCCTAGGGTTCAGTCTCGTGAATTTGAGGTAGAGTCTTAGATTGGGAAGAAGCAACAAAGAGAAATAGTAGGTTCAGATGTAAGCCAAGATTTTAAAATGTATGCAGGGAAACAAATCCTAGTGTTGGAACTGTTTCCAAACACTGAAAACCCAGCACAGGGTGAAGGAAGAGAATAAGCCTCTATATGTAAAGTGACCAGATTTTAAGCAGGACACCATTGACCAGGTGGGGCGGGGGGGTTCTTGATTAAAAATTTGGTTCTGTATAGAGCAACAAAAATTTTCATAGAACACATTTTTAAAGGACTCAAACTCACTGCCAAATTCTGACTCAGAATGACAGTACAGAGCAGCCCCTGTGAGTGTCTGAGAGTATAACTCTTTAGAATGACAAAGCCTCATCCTTCTCCCTCGGAGGAGCTGGTGGCCTTGAACAGCTAACCGTGAGATTGACTAGCAGACCAGCACATAACCACTGTAGCCCCAGGGCTCCTGGGAGATGGAGGAGAGTGAAATTTCATTTCTCCTCTCCCGTGGTTGGGGGAAAGCATTGAGCCTGGATTGCTCGGGGCGAGTCCAGTTTGCTGTGATTGGTATCAGCTGTTGTGAAGTAGTGCAGCCAAAAGGCCTCCCGGGAGAATGAAGCCTTGAATTTTTTTTTTTCTTATGTGCCCAGCAGTGCCTCACACTTCCACCTAGCAAATCAATCCAGAATCCGCTCGCAGACACTAAGCCTAGACGTGTAAATTTAGCCGCATTCCTCAGGCAGTCTACTGTCTTTGTGGAGTTGCTGTATTTGCCATATGTTTCTATGTCCCAGTAAAAGGAGGCAATTTTTTTTAATACTTGTGTTTTTGCGTGACGAATCAGTCAAGTTTCTCCGACCCTGTTGTCATGCAGCTATGTTCCTAGGTGCTGGTCCTTGTTTTTCCTCTTTTGGGTGCTGATCACAGGATGGATAAGCTGAGCTGTCCTTTGCACCCTCGAGCTGATGGGGGTCTCTCAGGGCATTTATTTATCTTGTTTGGTCTTCACTGCTGTTAAGAGAGAGAGCAAGTTTCCTTTCCTGAGAGATGAGAAACTTCAGCCGAAGGTTGTCCCACAGAGTTCCACTGGGTTTTATTTGAACCCTCTAGCCTGCCTACTTTCCTGCCTCATTTCTATCATATCAGAGAATTGAAAGAGAGAATAATAGAAGTATTGCCCACCTACAGCACAAGCACCACCCCACCTCCCCACACACCCACATAGGTCTGCACTCCGGTGCAGAGTGATTATGCATTGTGCTGCTAAAATGGCAAGGTGTGCAGTTCAAAATCACCAGCTCCTCCTCTGGAGATAGACTAGTTGTTGACGCCTGTAAAAAGTTACAGTCTCAAAAATACACGGGGGGGCAGTTCTACCCTGTCCTGTAGGGTTTGCTATCCGTCAGAATCACCTCTATGACAGTGCGACCTCCATCCATCACATAGGCAATCACACAAGACAAACCTAGGGTAAAGCCTTCTGACTAGGCTCTTTATTTATCTTTGGGTTTTTTTTTTGGGGGGGGGGCATCACTGCCTTCTGGTGGTGGGAATAGGAGGCCCAGCCTTTGCTCCTGTGGAGCCACTGCTGGAATTGAACCTCCATCCCAGTGGGCCGCAGTCCTGCGCACAACCACTACAACACCGGGGCTCAGCCCCGACTAGGCTCTTTCACTGACACTTTCTGTATATATCCCAGAGAAAGTTCCCCACCCACCCCCACTCATACACACACACACACACACACACACACACACACACACACCCTGTGGAAAACATATCAACTGGGTGGACTTGTTAAAAGGCTGGTGACTTGGAAATTTAACTTAGAATCTGAAGATGTCACAGAGCATAAGTACATGATAGCTTTTGACTGGATAACTGAAAATCCAATTGGGGATTATATAAGCAATTGGGAAAAGAAGGGGTTACTTAGAATAATAGTTATGGTATTGTCGGTCGATGGTATGAGGAATAAAAAGGTATAGGCCCCATCCTTGAAGAGAAAAGGCACGTTGCACAGACATTTGGAAGTTACTTTGATAGGTGTTTCCTGAAAAAGTGACAGCCCTGTTTGGCTACTGTGGCATGTCCTGTAAAAATTAGACAAGACTTGCAAGGAGTAAATTTTAGAAAGCTCACTAGGATTAGCCTTTTCTTTTCTATTTTTTTTTTTTTTGTGTGTGTGTGTGGCCTTCACTACCCTCTGGTGGTCGTGGGAGCCACCCAGCGCCACTCCTGAGAGCTGCCACAGGATTTGAACCGCCAAGCCCGCGGGCCACAGTCCTGCCCTCAACCACCCTCGCCACTGGGGCTCAGCCCACAAGGAGTAAATTGAAGGTAATCCTGAATTATATTTTAAAGGAGATTATGTTTCCTATTTAAAAAACAAAAAACCTACAGCAAGCCTGCTTATGGATGGCATGGAAGAGAATGAACTTTATGAAATCATTTTTAAAGTTTTATTCAGAGACAACACACCCCCCTCCAAAAAAATATCCCAAAACACCAAACTACAAAACAAAACTAGTGGCCATTGAGTAAAGTCTGACTCAAAGTAACTGACTCCATGTGGGCCACCTATGATCCCCAAAGTTTTGGGGTTGCTTATTTTTCAGAAGCTGATCTCCAGGCCTTTCTTGCAAGGGACTCCCGAGTGGACTGGAACCACCAGCCTTTTGGTTAGCGGCTGAGCACAGGCAACAGTTGTACCACCAGAAACTCCAAAAAGAACCCACTCTGACCTTAATTTTGATTATAATCTTGCTCCTTATTGGTGATATTGCCAAAGTAATTATGTGTAAAAACACGAGATGCCAAATTAGTATTAAGCAGTGTACTTTCAAACACGATGAGAAATGCCTGAAAAGTAGCATAGAATTTTAAAAGCCAACTGAGCTATTGAAGCTTGGGATTTAACTTTAAGTAATTGAGGTATCATTATCCACCAGCCTAGAGTTGGCCTTTGGTTTCTATAGAAATCT
>PVJH01023205.1:0-35206 GCA_004026705.1 Nesogale talazaci | reverse complement strand
GGTACTCGTGTCCTTTCCATGATACTAAGCAGATGGGCTGCTTCTACTTACAACTCCTTTTTTGGTTCAGTGGAGACTGATTTTTGCTCTGCTGAATTTTTTTCAAAACAATAAAATCAGATTTTTATTCCGATTTTTGTTGTGCTTAGGAGTCTTAATTGTTGTAGGTTTATATGTATATTTTTTTTCGGGGGGGGGGGGCATCACTGCCCTCTGGTGGTCGTGGGAGCTACCCAGCCTTGTTCCTTGTTCTTTGTTCCACGGCCAAGCCCGTGGGTCGCAGTTCCACACTCAACCACTATGCCTCCAGGGCTCAGCAGGTTTACATTTTTAATAATCAATTTTCCTTTTGAATGGAATCTTGGAATAGGGTATATGCACTTGTGGACTCATTCTCCTATTTTGGACTGAAACTTTCTCAAAACTTTCTCTGCAGACTGCTTCCTCCAGTGCAGGGAGAAATCACCTTTTTTTCCATCCTGAAACAGCTTTCATCAGGGCTGCTGACTCTAACCCAAGAGGTCTGTGGCTCTTTGCACCCAGTCCTAGAGGTCACCCAGTTGGGCAGGGTCAGCACCATCACTATGCACATTCTGTCTTTGGAACCTCCTGCTCACACAGAATGGCGAGTAGGAGACCCTCGTGTGCAGAGGGATTCATGTGGGTCTGATTGGCTGCCGAGGGGCCTTGTGGGGCTGAGGCAGAGTGTACCTAGGCCTGCACTTCCTGTCACTGCAATCACATGTGGGGCCAGCCTTGAGGTGCTCACTTCCCACGGTCCCTGGAGCTGGTCCTTGGAGCCAGCTTGTGCTTGGACTGTGGCAGCCCTGTGTGCCAACCTCTGCCCATCTCCACCTCAATGTGCCCCGGTACAGAGCAAGTACAGTCCTCTGAAGTCTGGCCAGAGCAGATGCTTGGTGTCAGGGATTATGTTCTAATTATGTGTACCCCACCTCGTGACCAGCACTCCCACCTTTACAAATACAGGTATACAATGATGCAAATCGCATCCCAAGTGACAGTATCGGACTACAGGGCACCTTATACATAAATGCAGACCACCGTAATATATATATTGATCGTCCAGTCCATATAAAACTTACATTCACTTTAAACTGCAGTAAAAGGAGCCCTGGTAATGTAATGGTTGTGCTAACCGCAAAGTCAGCAGTTTGAAAACACCAGCTGCTCCACTCTGGAGAAAAAGACTGGGCTTTCTTCCCCCAGGAAACGTTACACTCAGAATCCCACAGGGGCAATGCTCTTCGGTATCGAGTTCCTGTGAGCCAGAATCAGCTCCGTGGTAGTGAGTCAGTAGGCAGTATGCAGTGGAAGTCTAAACATGTTTGAAATATTTTGAGAATGACCAGATGGGACACAGGTAGGGAGTGAGCACACTCTCTTGGACAAATGATTCCTGCCACAAATCTTCAATTGGTAGAAAACATGGTGTCTGCAATGCACAGGAAGGCATACTGCCATAAAGTGATGTATGCCTAAACATCATATATATACATATAAATAAATAAATAAAAGGTCCCTCTCCTTTTCAGGGCAGAAAAAATTACTGAGCACTCCCTTGCAATTAAAAACTTCTGTACTGTAATCTCCAATCCAGAATAGCATGTAAGTATCTGCTTTTGCAGCTCCCCGGATCATTGTAGTGCCTCTGGGGCCTGGTGTCCCTCAACTTTGGGTGACGGTGAACAAACCTGTCACTCACTTCTGGAAATGTCACAGCATGTATGTGGATGTTCGCACATGCGATGTCAGAGCTTTCTAATATAATTGCATCCTTCTCACCAGCGGAGCCATATGAATGCTTATTAGCACAGTGACTTAGCGCCTTTCCATCTCCAATTCTTATTCTCAGAATTCATGTGCTAGTCTGTCCATCTGCCCATGATGATGATGCATTTTCTCCCCAGGAGTCTTTGGATTGCATAGTCCTCAAAACTGCTTTTTGAGATTCTGAGAGGAGCTGCACCTTCCTTTTGAACTTTGCTCAGTTTGTTACACAGTTCCGAAGTTGCCTTGCTTTTTATACATCACTCTTTCTATTTTCTAGGTACTTTGGATTGATTGTGGAGCTTGCAATATGAGCCTTTACCTGTCTCCTTCAGTCAGCCCCACCTGAAGGTCCCAGCTCTAAAGAACACTGTCTTTGGAATATTACACAAAGATACTTCTCTCCTACCTTCATTGATGCCGGGATAGCCAGAGACCTCTACAAAGTCTTCCATTCCATGCGTCTCTTTTCCACTCAGGGCTGGATACAGCTGCTGCTGGCCAGGGCAGAGTTTGAGCATGCGATTTACATATATTGCTAAATGAATGAAGAGGACCCAAATAAAGTTTCCGATCAACTTCAGTGCACTTGGCTTCATACCTTGCCTTTTCCTGGGGAACCACCTTGTCTAGTCATCAAGTCTGCCCATTCTTCTCCACCAGCCATTCAAAACCCCAGGCTTGTTGTTTGCCTCTTCATTTGCCCAGCAAGTCGCTAGAATTTGGATTAGAATTTAAAGCATGCCACAGCTGGCTTTTGAAATTTCAAATAAACACGATGTTAGATTTTAAAACTGAAACTTTGTTTCCTGAGGGTGGGTGGGGTGGGAAACAGGAGGGAGGCTTGGCATTTAGACCATAGTAGTGAAGGAGAAGGAGCCCAGGGATCTTCGTGGGGTGAGCTTTGGTGACGACACGGTCAGTGCTTCTGACCCTCGCGAGGAAGGTGAGCTGTCGCCTCATAAGGACTTCCAGTGTCTGAGACCCTGAGGAATCATTTTCTACTCTACAGGGTCTCTGAAAGGGAGAATCAGCTTGATGGCAGGGATGTTTTAGGGTTTTGTTTTGTTTTCATTTTTCCTCATTTTTAATGGCATAGCCTTGAAGAAGCCTAGAACACTTGCTCCTAAGTCCTTAAAGTACTCTTACTCCAAGATAAAATCACATGGATCTCCCCAGACAAATGATTAGATGCTCAATCCTAACCTTTTTTTTTTTTTTTAAACCCAAATATTTTAGAATAATTTTAGATATATAGAAAAGTTGTAAAGCTAGCACAGAGAATTTCAGTATACCCCTCAGCTAGTACCCCCATGGTCAACATCTCATATTACCATGGTTCACTTGTCAAAATTAAGGAACTGACAGTTGTCTGTTCTCACTAAATTGAAATGTTTAGTTAATAGAAACAGTTGACATGTTTCTGTTCCAAGATTCAATCTACTGTACAGCATCGGGTTGAATTTCCCTCTCTCCCTAGACTTTTATTGCTTATGAAAGCTTCTCATGTCTTTGCTAATTTTTCATGACTTGGGCAGTCTTGAGTGAGCATTGGTCAGGTGTCCTATAGACTGTCCCCATGCTGGCTTTGGTCTCTTGTAAATAGATGTTTTGCATGTGATTTCAGGGATTACACAGACCCTTGAAACCTTTCGTTGGCCCTCCTATTATCAATGCACATGGGAATATAAAATTATAAACTAGAGGGCTGAGCCCCGGTGGCGTAGTGGTTGTGCGCGGGACTGCGGCCCACTGGGACGGAGGTTCAATTCCAGCAGTGGGGCTGGGCCTCCTACTTCCACCACCGGAGAGCAGTGATGCCCCCCCCCCCCCCAAAAAAAAATTATAAACTAGAACTGTGTTAGTCCAGGTAGATAGAGAAGCAAATTCATAAAAATGCATGTGTATGTCAGGGAGAGGTTTATATGCTAGAGCAGTTGTATATTAAAACATTCCAACCCAGTCGAGTCCAAGGTCTTAAGTCTGAGGTTAGCCCATATGTCCAATACGAATCCATAAGCCCTCCTCAGACTCACAAAACACATGCAACGACACCAGTATAATCGCAGACCAGTGGGTGCAGAGTCTTGTGTATCCAGTGATGGTAGAAGCATCTCAGTGCTAGCAGGGGTCTCTGCATGCCTTTTCTGGCTTCAGAGGTCTGGTTCCATCAGAGTAGGCCCATGTGGCTTCTCTGGAATTCCTCACAGGGAGTCAGCCTTGTGTCTTGTCAGTAAAGCATCTCCAAGGGACTGAGTCGTAAGTCTCTCACCGACAAGGGGAAAATATGGACAGATTTCCCAGAATTCTCAGGAGAAAGCCATGTCCACACAAAGGTCTCATTGACTGCCTCCAGATTGACAGGTTAGACTCCACCCCTACAGTCTCAATCCTCATGTTGACACCAGATTAGTGACTGCCACAACAGCCCATCGGTAGTTCATCATATTAATGTAAGATTGCCACATCTTTTTAAATGATAAAAATATTGGTCATATTTAGCACAATAGCAGTATTTAATTTTTACTTATCTATGTATATGTATTAGATCCTTTGTAGGATGTACATGGTGGGCAGACTTTGGACCCCCCTGACCTGTTGTTGCTTGTTGATGTTATGTTTATGAAGATGTTGCAATATGTGGCAAAGGGGATGTTGCCAGTGTAAGTAAGCTTACTAATCAATTGGTCATAAAATATAGTTTCTGGATTATCAGACCATATGTGCTTAAAAAAATGCTTTTTTTCTGCCCTGGCTAAGGGGAGAATTGGATGTCAGATGATTCCAAAAAAATAAGTATGGAAATTTCAATCTGTTGTAACTAATTTTGAAGATAAAAAAAATCTGGCTAGATGAGAGGATGTACATTGGTATAGATAGGAACTGCAAACACAGGGAGTCAAGGACAGATGAACCCCTCAGGACCCATGATGAGAGTGGTGATACTGGGGTAGAAAGGGGAAATAGATGACAAGAATCAGCATATAACTCCCCTCACCCCCTTGCTGGAGAATGGACAACAGAGAAGTGGGTGAAGGGAGATGTTGGATAGTGTAGGACATGATAAAATAATAATATTTTATAAATTATCAAGGGTTCATGAGGTGAAGGGGCAGAGAGGGAGGGGTAACTAAGGAGCTGATACCAAGGGCTTAAACAGAAAGCAAATGATAATTGGATAAAAGATTGAATTTGTCAAGGATTTTCGTCTTCCTTGAACCCACAATCAATGATGATGGATGCAGCAATTGAGAGACCAAAAGATGAGTTGCATTGGGTCAATCTGCTTCACAAGACCTGAAAATGTTGAAAAGTAAGGAGGTTTTTTTTTGAAGACTAAGTTGCACATGACTCAAGTCATGATAGTTTCAATTGCTTCATATGCATGTGAAAGTTGAACATTGAATAAGGAAGACTGAAGAACTGATGCACTTGACCTAGAGAGCTTGCAAAGAATATTGAAAGTACCATCAACCGCCTAAAGAACAAATGTCTTGGAAGAAGTATAACCAGAATGCTCCTTAGAGGCAAGAATGCTGCTAACATACTTTGGACATGTTGTCAGGAGAGACTGCCCCCGGAGAAAGACATCATGCGTGGTAAACTGCAAGGGCAATGAAGATGAGGAAGGCCTTTGGCAGGATATACAGCTGCTACCCTGATGCGCTCCAACATAAGAGTAATTGTGAAGATGGTACAGGGTGTTTTACTTTGTTGTGCATAAGGTCACGTTGAGTTGGAACTGGATCCACATCCCCTAACAACAACAACACAGGGAAAAATGGATAGGATGATTTTTTTTTGCATAATACAGGTGGTGGATTTTTTTAAAGATCCTTTTTTTTTTGTTCTTTTCTGCAGTATATATTTTGACATGCAAATTCCTCTCATGTGAAGGTGGACCAGAATTAGGAAATAGAACTAGAAAATCTCTCATGAATGCTCTGGATTACAGAATAACATAGCTGAGACTTGATAGTGTGTGTGCAAAAGGGGGGTTTATTCAGCTATAGAAGGAAATGAAGTCTTGGGAAGTGCTATGGCATGAATCGACATCGAAAGCATTGTGCTAATGAAGTAAGTCAGGTGCAAACTGATGAATACTCTTTGATACAGTTTATAAAAATGTCTAGAATAGGCATAGAGACCAGAGTAGATCTGTGGCTACAAGGAGTGGAAGGAGGGAAGAATGGGGAGTAACTTAATGACTATTGAGTTTTTATTTGGTGTAATGAAAAAATTTTAGCAGTAGGAATAGGTCAGTCCCAGAAGCAGATATTGACAGAGTCCATCCATAAACTAAGAAGGGTGGCTTGAGCCTTAGTAACTGAATACCACAATCCCATTGGTGAAGTTGACCCCTCAGCCTATCCTTTGCAGGTGCCATGAACAACTGGAATCATGTATTCGATTCTATTTCTTCTAAATAAACCTTCCCCAAGCTTTCCAAATAGCTCACACAGAGAGGGTTTTTTTTAAATCGTTTTATTGGGGCTCATACAACTCTTATCACAATCCATACATCCATCCATCGATGAGAGCACATTTGTTGTCATCATTATTCACAAAACATTTGTTTTCTATTTAAGTCCTTGGTATCAGCTCCTCATATTTCCTCCCTTCCCACTCCCCTATCTCTCATGAACACTTGATAATTTATAAATTATTATTATTTTATCATATTGTACTCTGATGTCTCCCTTCACCCAGTTCCCTGTTGTCCATACCCCAGGGAGGTTATATGTAGATCCTTGTTATTGATTCCCCTTTCTACCCCGCCTCCCATCCACCCTCCCGGTATCTCCACTCTCACCACTGGTACTGAAGGGATCATCTGTCCTGGATTCCCCATGTTTCTTTGTTTCTATCTGTACCAGTATATAAACTCTGGTCTAGCTGGATTTGTAAGGTAGAATTGGGATCCTGATAATGGGTGGAAGGAAGCATCTAAGAACTAGAGGAAAGTTGTACATTTCATTGCACACTGAGAAGGTTTTCATATGAGAAGTTGAACATTTCCCATTGAGTTCCAGTGATTTCTCTGTGAATCAATAAAACCATGTCCCATTAGAATTTGTCAGCTCATGTTGGGTAGGAAGAACCTTAGGGGCATAGTGCTTATACACTGGGCTGCAACTGCACTAGCTGCTCAGCAAGAGAAAGACAGCGCTTTCTACTCCCATAAAGAATGATAGTCTCAAAAACTCAAAGGAGCAGTGCTGCCCTGTCCTATGGGGTCATCACGAGCTGGCATCAACCTGATGGCAGTGAGGTATTCTTGTGTTTGCTTGCTTACGTTTGGTTGCTTTACTACAGAAGTGAGAAGATATAGTGACTCTAGGTACGTGGGCCATTTTAGTCCTTGGGAATGTTGCTCTACCTTGTAGATCATTCACCCCTCAAGCAAGGAATGGACAAAGGAAGGTGTCAAGGATCTGTGCTTAAAATGTGAATGGCCAGAGAGTACCCATTAAAAGACAGGAGGAGTTTAGAATCAGGAGGAAGTGATCTGCCCTTGCAGAGGGGTGGGGCATCACGGACCAGATCGACTACAAAGTGCGAATGCCTAATGCTAAGGCAAAAGGGAAACCGGGGGCGAGAAAAGTAGCACCAGCCCCCAAAGGGTATTGTGCTAAAGTGCCTGTCAATGATGCTCTACTTTTCTGTATCAGAGTCTAGGCTATGTAGCTCTAACACATACACCCCAGAACGCAGGGATTTAATGAAAGCAGATGTTTACTCTCCTCCATATACCAGCTCAACAGATCTAGGCAGAGCAGCCATGTTCCATGGGGTTATTCTGGAATATAGACTTCTATCTTATGTAGATCATGAAGCTGCCAACCATGCCGAATGTATCCTGTGGATGCATTACTTTGATTCACATTCTACTGATCCAAAGCCAATCACCTAGTCATCACTCGTCACAAGGAGAGCTACACAGCAGTCTGACTCAGTAGCCATCTGCCCAGCTACAGTGATATAATGATGGTCAAGTGATGAACCAATTTTATCTACACCTAGCAGTCTCAGAAACAGTATATCACCTTTGCAACTCTTAGCTCTCACACTGCCCACCACAATCCCACCTTCACAGGAAGTTCTGTTGAACAATGTTCGACTAGTATATGACAATATCATGAGATCGAATGAGCCCGGATCCCAGAATGATCCTATGGAATAGAGTGACTCTGCCTACAATCATTGAATTAGTTCAGAGGAGAAAGAAACTTCTACCTTATTTAAATTCTTGTGTTTGGCATATTTTTGTTATAGCAACTTAACCCATGCCCTGACACAGCACATAAGTATTCCTAAGCTTCCCTAATAATAATGATAATAACAATAAGCTATTGGGTCATGATGAGGTAACTCTAGAAAAAGCCTTAGCATGGTGCTTGGCGTGTAATCTTCAGATAAAATTTGCCCATTGTTACTGTTGCTTTTCTTACCTTTGATGTGGGCCTTTAGAAAAGCTGCCTGAGCCTTACAGTCCTATGCTGCATAGAGACCCTGGTGCTAACAAGGGCTCTACATAAGAAACGAGGACTATTCAAAGGATACACAAGGAAAACACCATAATCGGAGACACATATGCACATCAGACACTGAGCCTGAGTTAATGCGAGCGAGCTCATTACTGAGAAGCAGGTTCATTCTGATGTGCTGACAATTCAGATTTCCTAGCCTGCGATGTAGTTACTGAGATTACTAATGTTTCCTCTAGGAGATGACTGGAGAGCTTTTTACTGAAGACAGTCTGTCCCTTGTTCTCTCACTCCCTAACAGAGTCTGCTACAGTGTACAGAAAAAGCTACGGTTTTCAAAAGATGCTCGCATTCGTCAGCTCACAACGCTTTCATGATGGGCTGATAATGAGCACACTGCGAACGTATTAGCAAAAATGGCTAGAGACTGACCAGGCTGCTGCAGTGCAGCAACAGCTTCAGAAACGACCTGTCCTCATCCCAGGGGTGCCCTATCAGGGTCTCACAATGTGGAGAACCACAGGTGACTTTTTAAATGACATGAAGTACAGATAATGATTTCACCGGAGACTTCCAGGGCTTTGAAAAGAAGTGGCGTCATTTCAGAAAGAAAAGCACACACTAAGAAAATGCATTTCAGAGCATCGTGCTATTATATTTCCAACTTGTTTTTGGTGGTACTGTGGGTTAAGAGGTTGGCCTGCTAATCACACGAGTTGGTGGTTCAAATCCCCCAGAAGCTCCAGAAGGGCAAGAAGAAGTTGTCTGCTCACATGCAGAGTGACAGTCTTGGAGTCTGTGTGGGGTTGCTGTGACTCCGAATGGACCCGACAGCCATATGTTTTTCCACGCCTCAAAGAAATCCTTAGCTTCAGTGTGCTAAAATATAACGGAGTCCGCGGGTGAACATTGGATGAACATTTTCGGGATAATTTGTAGATTCCTCCTCTTGTAGAGAGAGGGCATATGCTCGCACAAGCATTTTCTCCTCCGGGCACTCCTAGCTGCAAGGGATATGAGTCACAGCACTTTCAGGAAGCAGTTGGTGTCTCTCTCTCTCTCTCTCTCTCTCTCTCTCTCTCTCTGTGTAAGGTCTATAAATCAGACTAAGAAAAAATGGTGGACTTTACAAAATTGTGAAGGAAAAATTTCTCAGAGAGCTCATAACTGTGGGAAAGCCTCAAGGCCAGAGCTTGAGAGAGCGCCTGGGATCTAAGAGCAGACACTGGGCCAGGGCCTCAGAGAACAGGGGAGTGGCCGTGGGCAAAAGGAGAGGAGAAAGCGCTCACCAGCAGAGGGCAGGGGATCAATAGGAGTGCTAAGGAGGACCGAGTTCTGGTTCTGATGGGAGTAAGCACGCGACTCTCATTAAAGAGGCTTGGTGGCGTAGTGGCTACGTGCCCGGCTGCAATTCCAAAGCTTGATGTTTCTCCACCAGCCACTGTGTGGGAGAAAGGTGCAGCAGAGAGCCTGGGTGAAGAGTTACGGCCTTGGAAACCCTATGGGTAGTTCTGCTAGTCTAGGGTCTCTATGAGTTTACAGAAACACGTTTCTAAATGGGCTTAATGCTTAGTACAGAGAGCCCAGGTGTCTCAATGGCTAATGTTCTTGGATGCCAACTGACAGACTAGGAAGTCTAGAATTCTGGGAACCCTGTTGCTGATGGTATAGTGAGTTGCCCGCTGGGCTGCTAACCTCCAGGTCAGCAGCTCGTAAGTGAGAGAGATGAGTTGTTCTACTCCTGCAAAGGGTTGCAGTCTGGGAAACACACAAAGCCACTGTGATAGATAGGCTTGTTGTGCCAATGTGGCCAAAGAAGATAGGTAGGTCTGTTGTGACAACATGAACATACGGGTTCAATTGAAGGGGGGTGATAGAAAAGGCTTGGTGAAGGGGCTGAGCCCTGGTGGCGTAGTGGTTGACTGCAGGACTGTGACCCATTGGCTTGGCAGTTCAAATCCAGCAGCAGCTCCCTGAGAGCAAGGCTGGGTAGCTCCCACGGCCACCAGAGGGCACTGATTACTGCCCCCCCCCCCAAAAAAAAAGGTTCGGTGAGCCCCGCCCTTGCCCTCTTGGTCTTGATCTTCAGACCAGCTGGCTGCCTTGCTTGTCTTATGCCTGACCTCCAAGCTACACTACCTGTGGGACATCTAATCGTGGACTGTGTACCTGTGATTTGAGGTTCCTTCAAGCCTTGCTTCACCACGCTTCTGAAATATGCATCTCTTGAGCTGGGGACTGTTGGACTCTGGCTAGCTGTTGGTGATCTGCTTTGCTGTTTGTTGCTTGTGGCTGGATAGCCTGAATTGCTGTACAGAGGACTACTTGGCGGCCCTCAAGACTCCAAGGACTGCCAGTCTACTAGGTGCCCCATGTAAGTGAGTTGCCCCGAGCCATTTATACTGCTTTATAGATTAGTTACCTGTTTATTTTTTATCCTATATATACTTCTACCTATATAAATATATAAAGAGAATTACTAGTGTCCTGGTTTTGTTTCTCTAGAGAACCCTAACACAGGCACTTCTACTCTGTTCTACACAGTTATCACTTGATGGCAATTAGTTTTTTTACTATAATTGGAAGTGCCTCAGAAGAAAGGCCTGAACATTTACTTCTGAAAAATCAATCATTGAAATCCAAGAGACACAACTCTCTGATGCACATGGAGAAAACGTGAGATGGAATTGACCTGACGGTTATTGGTTAAACTGATGAATGCTTGTTCGCGTAGCCCAAGGTCTCGCGAGACCTCCTCCACTAGCCAACTCGACATGACTGCTGGCCCTGGAGAATCCTGGTTCTGTCCTGGGTTTAGTGTTTATAGGTTTATCTAGCTACTGGATTAGGAATGATAGTATGGTTTGTCTTGGGTTTTGGCAGAGAGGTCTGAGAGTCCAAGGCAAATGAATGGACACTCTTCCTTTCAGGGAAGCTGAGAAAACATTTGCCAGAATTGTGCTGGATGAAAGGGAATCTTATGATTGTAAGACACAGAGACTGAGAGTGCATGTTTCAGAGCAGATGGCTTCTGCAGGAGAAAAGCCTGTTAACTGTCGACTCGAAGGTGAAAAGCTGATGGGTTCATTCGGCTGAAATACCTTCTATCACAGTCGATTGGCCTTCAGGAAAAGTCCAGAATTCTTTTATTTTTGGTGGGTTCTCTTTGAATTAATATATATATATATTATTAATTGTGAGTTAATAAATACGTCCTATAATTCCACAGTTCAATCATGTCAAGCAGAATTGTACAATTGCCATCATAATCAGCTTCCAAATATTCTTTTTCTTCCTGGACTCTATGACATCATCTCCCTTTTACCCACCCCCACCCCCCACGGGGACCCCCGCCTTCTGAAACCCTTATTCTACTTGCTGTCCTTGACTCTACATGTTCATCAATTCTGAGTTTCTTATACAGAAACACAGAAAAACGTATGACACAGCTCGAAGAGTGTTATTGGGTGACCTCCGATAGCCTAGCACCTGTGGGATACACACTAAGGAGGCTCGCGATGGAGCCTCCTGGCCCGAGACTTCCTGGAGGAGCTGCCCTCTCCTTGGCTGGCCAGGTGCTGCCTTTCTGCAAGGATCCCTTCCTTTGCTGCCCACCTGCCGTCCCGGCATGCCTGGATCACTTGTTCTCATTTTAAGAGTCTGAGATCAGGAAGCTGCCCGAACCCTGTGCTCAGTAGTGAGATCAGCCAGTTTGCACCAGTTCAACAGAGCCCATAACGAATTATTTTTCGAGTTTGGTGACCCAGTTGCTAAAAGGGCACTTAGAAAGAACATGTCCTCTAAGGTGGGGAGCCTCGCCCCCTGACCAATGTGGACATCACAATTTTACATTCCTTACTCATTTTTTATCGTCCACAGGCACAGCACACTCACTGCCAGCAGGCCAATGCTGACTCTGAGAGACCCCTCATCTGTTTCCAAGATGGAAACTGTTCAGGGGAGCGGAAATTCCAGTCCTTCTCCCAAGGGCGGCACCAGCAGGTTTCAAACTGCGGACCATGCGGATCTCCGTCCAACAAGGAACTTCTGCAGCCCCGGCCCCCTTCATCTGTGCAGCAGTGATGGCGAAGCGTCCATAGAAATGCTCATTCTGTTCACAGGGATAAAATACTATAACGATGCTTAGGGTATTCCTCTTCATTTCATAAAACTCATATTTTTGATAAAAATACATTTGTTTCTTTTGCATTTGTTGCTTTAGTAAACAACCATATAATGTAAAGAGAAAAAGGGTAAAGCAACCCTTTCGTTTTGTTTTAGTTTTGTGCTGTGCCCCCAACTCCCACAAGATATGATGGATGAATTATATGACTGCTGAAAGTGTTCAAAGAGCTAAAATTATTGTCAGAAAAATTGCTGTATGAAGGAGGGTATCAAAAACTCCCCAGAATTGCTCTGGGTGGAGTGGAGCTTTGGTAGTATGCATTTTTGCCACTAGTGAGCATCAGGCAACTCCTTCTGAGTTAGCGCATTCAAGAGTGTTGCCTGATCACAGTTCTCTCCAGACACAGTGAATTGTGTTGTACAGTTTCACTCAAATTTTGCTTTTTTGTGATGGCCAACTTAAGAGAACAGTGTGTGTTTGTGAAATTTTGTTCCCTGACTTGGAACAAAATGCCACAGAAACTGTTGTTGCATACAGCTTATAAGGACAGTGCTATGGGAAAAACTCAAGTGTACGAGTGATTTTTCTCATTTCAAAAAGGGCAAAATATCAATTGAGACAAGCCTCCTTCTGGACATTCGTCAACTTCCCAAATCGATGAAAATATTGTCTCATAGTGCAGTTAGAGCATGTTGCACCAGGTCAGTCTTTATTCAAGCTTTTTATTTAGAGGTTCTGAAAAGATTGTGTAATAGTTTGTGACCAAAAAGGGCTGATTTGTGGTGGACGGGGGACTGACTTTGCTGCCACGAAAATGCACCTGCTTTTGTAGCCATGTCAGTGCGCCAGTTTGTGACAAAGAATCCAGCAAGCCTCTTTTGCCCCTGTACCTTCCTCACCTGACCTAGGTGCGACTTCTTTTCGTTTCTGAGAATAAAGTGGGACATGAAAGGACAGTGATTTGATGACGTAGAAGAAAAAAATGAGCGAGGTGCTGTCATTCATCCAAACAGATGAGTTTGAAAAATGTTTCCAAGAATGGAATCACAGATTTGACAAATGTCTAGTGTGATGAGTAGTACTTGGAAGGTGATAAGGTTGTTTTGCAAAAAGAAAAAAATTAAATAGATAACTTGTAAAAATATCTGTTTGGGAGAGGGTGGGTAGAGGGTACCCCTCATAAATTAAGCAGAAACAGAAAGGGTTATTTCAAAGATGAACATAATATGTTCAGAACAGAGAAGTCGCTTGTTTTTAATATATTAAACACAAAGAATATTGTCTAAAAGGCCCATGTCTAAAGGGATGGGATCCTACTCCCATGAAAACACCACACAGACAATGAGACTTAGATAAAAGTGAAGAATATGGTGAGGCTGCCAATCAAGAAGCAAGATGGAAATAGTTCATATTAATAGTTTTAGTTTAGTTATTAATAGTTTATTAATAAATTTTATCAAGAAATTTTATTATTAATAATTTTATTAATAAATTAATGTTTATTAATAGTTTTTGTTTAGTATTATTTAAGATTTTTCATTAATGTTTCAAAACTTTCTTAGAGTATAATCTGTTTCTGTGTACCTCTTTTATTGTTCTGATTTAAGTATTAACTGTATGAAATAAGCTAACTTTCAGTGTATCATTCTTTTGTACTTCAGTCAGTAGGGCAGAAAACTAGTGGTGAAATTATTTGAACCCCACTTCTGCCCGTATTCCCACATTCCCCACCCCCCATGACAGGCCTGGCTACTCAGAAAGGGATCATTTTCTAGACTCTCACCTGTTGGTCTGTCGGCTCCACAGAGGTAGGGCAAGAGCTTTTCCCTGGTAGAATTAATGCCTCGCCCCAGAGTGTGGGGAAAGCAAGCAAAATATTTCATTTGACACTATATATATGTGTATATATATATATATATATATATATATATAAATTTTAAAAGAGTCCGGTGAATCCCCACTCCATAATATTGGAATGTAAATAGCATTAATATCAGACACAGAACCCTGTAAAGCAGATTTCAGCATCTGTAGCTAGGATGAAATGTAACACCTCATCATTCTACCTCCTTTTTGACTCACTTTGAAAAACGTAATTTCTGTTTCCTTTTCAATTGTGGTTGTTCCCTGCTTTATTTAGTCCTGGTTGCTGCGTCTTTTTATTTATGTTTTTGTCTTTGTACCTTTTTCTGTCTAGGGAAGTCAGGATTAATGATTACCTGAGGGCATGGAATAGAGATGCGGGGGAATGGGGAGTCAACACCAGTGGGTAGGAGATGGAGGAGAATATTCCATAGTTGACTGCGAAGATGAATGCACAACCCTTCTGTATGTGATGTCATGATTGGATTGTATGGTATGTTAATTATAGCTCAATAAAACTAGCTTAGAAAAAAGTAGCCCATATTGTATGGCACCACTACAATCAAAGAAAAATGAATCAAAATGTTTTTTTTTCCACTGAAAAAAGGCAGATATTAAAGAATATGGTGAGTAGAAAGGGGAAGGGGGAGGGACAGACTAGAAATAAAAGGAGAGGGTGGGGGAAGGGAGAAATAGAGCCACTTTGAGGTGGCAGGTGGTGGGGAGGGACTTTATGGAATACTGTTTATGCTCTGATGAACTGCATTATGCAACTGTGCTTCCATGTTTCTCTTACACTATATACAAGCACACACATATTAAAAATGTCACATCTGGAGAAAATTATGGAAGAAATTATGCTAAGTGAAGTAAGCCAAACACAAAAGGAGCATAAGTCCACTGAGATAAGCTTAAAAATGCAAAAGGGACATAGGGGAAAAGCTACTATATACATGTATTCCTAAGGTGAGGTCCAAGTGCTATGGCAGGGACCAGACCCAATCCAGGGACACACATAGCATCCAACTCAAAAGGGGGGAAAAGAAAGAAAGAAAAAAAATGGATAGTGGGGAAACAGGGTACTAACCCACCCAAGGGAAAGGTGTTTTTTAAAAAAATTAATTAATTTTTTTTAGGCATCACTGCCCTGGTGGTGGGAGTAGGAGGCCCAGCTTTTGCTCCTGTGAGCTGGAATTGAACCTCCATCCCAGTGGGCCGCAGTCCTGCGCACAACCACTACGCCACCGGGGCTCAGCCCGGAAAGGTGTTGTTTTTATCTTCACAGGAGAGGAAGAGAGGGACCAGACTTCAACCTGGTGTGCCAAGTCATGAAAGCAACATAGTGGCATGAAGCAGTGAACCAACAGAGAGGTCTGTGGGACCAGCCCCAATCTCAACTATGTAAGATTCCCACCCACCCAACCACACACCCCAAAGAACGCGCTTCAGAGGACAGTACTGAAGCTGCAGCTCAGAGAGAGGAATGCTTCTGGTCAGGAGCGAATGAACAGGGAGGAGAGAGTTGAGCACATCCTGACCTACAAGCCCAAGGATAATATTCTGACTCAGAGCAGCCAACGCACAGAGAGGACCATCGGGCAGGCCCCACCACGAGACACAAGGTCCTTCACTGACCCACAGCATTATGGGGGACAACACTGGAGATGCGGTGCTGGAATTGTGCCCAATCTGACCCCACTGCATTGAGGTAAAACACTAAGGATGCACAACAAAGCAACAAAGTCCCCGAGGAATATAAAAAATAGACTTCGGGGCCAGGACATGGCACCCCATCAGACTCAACAGGAAAATACTCCTAAAGGTCCACAGACAGACTTGGAAATAATTTACAGGATTTTCTCTCTCCCTCTCTCTATTTTTTGCTACTGTTTTTTTGTTGTTGTTTTGTTTTTTGTTATCTTTTGTTATGTTTTGCTTTGTCTTGTTTTTGTGCTTCTTATTGTCTCTGTATGTCTATATAGATAAAACAGGTGGAATAAACAATCTGGAGAAGAAATCAATGGGACCAACGGTTCCAGGGGGACATGGGAGAGGGTTTGGTAGGGGCAGAGAAGGGAGTGCCAACAAACAAGTGATCTAAAATCGATGGCAAGGAGGCCAGAGGATGCCTGATGGAGCTTGATCAGGGCAATGTAGCAGAGGGGAATTATTGAAACCTGAATGATGGCTTAACATGATAGTGGGACAAGAGGAAAGTTAAAGAAATAGAGGAAAGAACTAGGAAGCACAGGACATTTATACAGGTCTAAATACAGACATGTACATATGCAAATACATTTATACATAATGATAGGGAAATAGATCTATGTACATATATTTATTTGTTAAGTATTAAGGCAGCAAATAGACATTGGGCCTTCACTTCAGTTCTTTTTCATTTCAAGAACACTTTGTTCTAATAACCCATCACTCTGCAATGTTCACCTTCCCTACACGGTTGCTGAAGACAAAATGGGTGCATTAGCAAATGTGGTGAAGAAAGCTGATGGTGCCTTGGCTATCAAAAGATATAGCATCTGGGGTCTCAAAGGCTTAAAGATAAACAAGTGGTCATCTAGCTGAGAAACAACTAAGTCCACAGGGAAGAAACACACCAGTCTGTGTGATCATGTGGTGTCGATGGGATCAGGTATCAACATCAAAGACCAAAAGCAAAAAATTATATTAATATGATTGTGGAGACCCAAAGCCCATTTGTAGACAATTGGAAATCCCCTTATGGAAGGGTAACAAGGGAGAGACAAGCCAGTCAGAGTGCAATATAGCTGATGAAACATATAACTTTCCTCTAGTTCTTTAATGCTTCCCCTCTTTCTCCCCACTATCATGACTCCAATTCTGCCTTACAAATCTGGCCAGAACAGAGCAAGTACGCTGATACAGATAAGCGCTCACAACACAGGAATCAAAAACATATAAACCCCTCAGAAACAATAATGATAGAAGTGATACCAGGTGATTAAGGTGAAGGTGGGGGGAGATAGGGGTGGGAGGTGGGACTAATCACAATGATTGACATATAACTTCCTTCCCAGGCAATGAGCAACCAAAAAGTGGGCTAAGGGAGAAAGTGGTCAGTGTAAGGCTTAAAAAAAATAATAACATAAATTATCAAGGAATCATGAAGGAGGGAGGGTAGGGGAGAAGAGAAAATGAGTTGATGCCAAGTGTTCAAGCAGAAAAAAAATGATGTTGGCAACATAAATGATTATGCTTGACATGATGGATGGATGGATTCTGGTAAGATTGTAAGGGACCCCAATAAAGTGAATTTTTAAAAAATGGTATGTGTGTATATGAGAAGAGTTAGCATTTTACTAAGCATGGTTATTTTGAAACCCAAAGTTGTAAAGCTTGTAGAAGTAGCAGGCCTCCCAGTGGTGTAATTACATGCTGGGCGACTAACCCTAAGGTCACCAGTTGTAAATCATCAGCTGCCCCATGGGAGAAAGATGGGGGAGTCTACGCTTGAAAACTCCAAGGTCCAATTCTACCCTGTCTGGCAGGGGCTCTATGAACTGGAGTGGACTTATGATAGTAAGCTTAGATTTTTTGGTTTTGCAGAAGCATCAGTAGAGTTGCAGAGATAAGATTGCAAATTTTGGAAAGTGGACAAGAAAAACAGGAACCCAGACAAACAACACAGCTGATCTGGCTAGAAGCCCTGTTCCTCAGGTGCCAGCCCCACTGCCTTCATCAGAGCTCATTTCCATGCTCCTGAGGAATGCCAGCTGCTGCCCCTCTGCCTCTCGGCAACATTCATCCTTGACCTCCCAGTCAGATCCCTCTGATGGCCCAGGCCTCACTGGGGTGACTGTCTCCATAGCAGGGGCTGGACATGCAGGGAAGCGTTGCCTTCTGAGTGGTGGCCCCGGCCTCCCACAAAGTCCTCTTCCTTCCGAGGTTCCTCTTATCTTATTATTTTCGTTTGAATGCTTAACTTTTAGATACATAATGAAATTTACTTTAGTACTTGAGGTCACTTAGGACTCCAATTTTACCTCGTTGGTGTTGTGGGGTAGGCACTGGGCTGCTATCCACAAGGTCAGCAGTTTAAAAGTCTCTTTTTTCTCCTGTGGAGCAGCTGGTAAGTCCACTTAAATAATTACTTTTTCATATACCGTAAAAAAAAACTCTAATTCTAACCTCAGAAAATAACATGATGAAATGCCTGCTACCTTTATAATGCACCGAAACCTCTTTAGAATATTGTTTTCATATTTTCTCCATTGACTATGATGTTGGCTGTTGGCTTTTCTTAACTTGTATTAACTTGAGGACTTTTCTTTCCATTCCTATCTTCTTGAGTGTCTTCATTAGGAATAAGTGTTGGATGTTGTCAAATATCTTTTCTACCTTTATCGATATCATCATGTGATTCTTATCCATTTTCTTATCAATGTGGCAAGTAATATTGGTGGACTTCAGGATGTTGAACAATCATTGCATCCCTGGAATGAATGTCACCTGATTATGATGGCTCATATGTTTTATATACTTTTGTATTCTACTGGCCAATATTTTGTGTAGGATTTTTGCTTCTAAGTTCATTGGAGATCACATCAGTCTGTGGTTCTCTATTTTTGTGGGAACTTTGCCCTATTTGGATCTCAATGTTATACTGGCTTTATAGAATGAGTTGGGAGTTTGCCATCCTTTTCTATGCTCTGGAGTAATTTGTGTCTGCTTTTCCTGAAAACTTGGTAGAATTCCCCTGTGAAGCCATCTGGTCCAGGAGCTTTATTTTGTTAGGTAGTGTCTTGATAACTATATATATTTCTTATTTTGCTATGGGTCTATTGAAGTTCTTGACTTCTAGCTTGGAAAATCTAGAGGAAAGGTTGTTTTCCCCAGTATTTGTCCATCCATGCCTTTCACAATGTTGAATTCATTGGAACACAGACTTTCATAGTATTTTGTGATTACTCTTTTTATATCATTGGGGTCTTTTGTGATTTTCCCGGTTTCATCCCTTGTCTTGGTTATTGATATTTGATCCTTCCTTTCCTTGGTTAGACTTGCCAGCATTCTGTCAATTGTTTCGATGCTTTAAAAAAAAAACAACAGGTTTTTGCTGCATTGAATTTTTGCATTGTTCTCTTTTGTTTTTCCATTGGTTTAACTCTGCCCTGATTTTTATTATTTCTTTTTCTTTGCTATTGTAGAGGTTGTTCTGTTTACTCTGTTTTAGTTGCTGGAGATTTTGTGATAGCTTATCAGTCACAAGTCTCTCTTCTTTTTGAATATGTGCATTTATTGCTACCAAATGTCATCTGATAACTGTTTTTGCTGTATCCCATAGGTTTGGGTATGTTGTATTCTCTTCTCATTAATTTCTAGAAACTTCCTAATTTTCTCTTTAATCTGGGACAGTAACCACTCCTGCCTAAGAAGATTGTTATTCTTCTTCCCTTGTTTTTCTGGTATTCCTTTTGTTGATCTCCACTTTGATGGCTTGGTGGTCTGAGAGGTCCATCTGAATGATCCCTGTGTGTTTGAATTTACTCAGGCTCAACTTGTGTCCCAACATGTGGTCTATTTTAGAAAATGAGCCATGTGCTCTTGAAAAGAATGTGAATATTTCTGCATTTGGATAGAAAACTATCAGATTCAATTGCCTCATTGTAGTGTTTAGTGGTGTATTAAAATCACCTATGATGGTTGAGTCTGTGGTTTCTTTTTTTTTCTTTCCTTTTTTAATCATTTTATTGGAGATGCTTACAGCTCTTACAACAGTCCATATAGCCATGTGTCAAGTACATTTGTACATGTTGCCATCATCCTTTTTAAAACATTTTCTTTCTACTTGAGCCCTTGGTATCAACTCCTCATTTTTTCCTTACTCCCCCACTTGATAATATTTAAATTATTATTATTTTCATATCTTGCCCTGACAGCTGTGTGGTATCTTTTTTCATCTTTTGAATAGTTTGTTTGACAAATTTTGCAGGTCTATCATTAGGCAGGTATATGTTTATTTTGTTCACTAGTTCCTAGTCTACCAATACTTTGGGCATTATATAGTGCTCCATCCTTGTCTCTTGTTATGGTTTGGACCTTTAGGTGAATTTTGTTGGAGATTAGGATTGAAATCCTACTTTTAAAAAGTTACCATTTATCTGAGTATATTTTCCATCAGTTTTTAAATTATAGGCTATCTTTTTCTGAGAGCTTAAAATGTATCTCTTGCAGACAACAGATTGATGGGTCATGTTTTCTGAGCCAGTTTGCTAACATTTCTCTTTTAATGGGCTAGGTTAGTCCACTGACATTCAGAGTTATTATCACCACCTGTGGATCCATTGCTGTCATCTCATACCTTTTGTGTTGGGTGTTTTCCTATCTCCCTTCATATCAATGTGTTATGTTTCTGTGTGGGGATTTATTCTTGCCTTTTTCCCCCCTCTGAGGAAATGTTATCTTGGTAGTTGTTTTCAGTGTGCTGATGTCTGAATGGAGTTGCACTATATGGTGGTTTCCTGCTTGTGGTTGGTGGATATTGGTCTTCTGATCATAGTGAGTTGGCAAAGGCATTCTGTAGGGTTGGGATGTCTTATGGTATGTGTGTGTGCATATATATGTGTGTGTGTGTGTGTGTGTGTGTGTATGCGTGTGTGTATATATATATACATCACTGCCCTCAGGTGGTGGGAGTAGGAGGCCCAGCCTTTGCTCCGTGGAGCTGGAATTGAACCTCCATCCCAGTGGGCCACAGTCCCGCGCACAACCACTATGCCACCAGGGCTCAACCCGTCTTATGGTATATTATTTGAGTTTTTTCTGGCCCTGGAAGACTCTTACCTTGTTGTCTATCTTAATAGATAGTATGGCAGGGTAGAGGATTCTCAGGTTGGCACTTTTATCTTTTGGCTTTCAGAAAATGTTACTCTACTCTCTTCTGTTCATGGAATGTGCTGGTAGGTCTGAGTATATTCTTACCTGAGCATCATTGTATGTGACTGCGTTTTTTTCCTCCTCTTGCTGCTCTTAATATTTTCCACTTTTTTCTCAAGGTTGGATAATTTCATTATTATGTGCCTTGGCAAGTTCTTCCTGGGGTTTAGTCTAAATGGTATTTACTCTGCTACCTGTATGAGTGTCTGATTCTCATTCATTATGGTGGGGAAGTTTGCATCCAGAAATGCTCTCACTAATTTAGCTGTTGATTTCTTCATTGTGTCTTGTTCTGGTACACCAATTATTTGAATATTGTTCTCCTTCATTGCATCTGTCATTGTTCTCAGGTTTTCTTCTACCTCTTTGATGATGTTGTTTGACTGTCCTTCCAAATTGTTGGAATCTGCCTGATTCTTCTTGAACTCGCTTTTACTGTTCTCTGCCTCGTCTGTTCTGTTGGTGAGGTCCATGATCTTGAGCTCAGCTTTTGTTATCTCACGCATTAATTCTTGTGTTTCCTTCTGTTGCGTGGACTTCGTCTTCTCTATACTGGACTTCATCCTCTCGATTGTACACTTTATTTCCTCTATCATTGCATTCTTATTCTGCATTGCTTCCTTCATGTCTCATATTAATTTAAGCAGCATTCTGGGGATTTCTTTATGTGGCAGATCAACATCTGATTCTTCTATGAATGTCATTATGTTGACGACTTCCTCTGTGATTGAATTTTGGTTTTCTTGTGTGTTTTGTTGTTGTTGTTGAGTATGTTGGGTTTTGAGGTATGTTGATGGTTTATATGTCATTTTGGAAGAACTGGACTCCTTATTTCTGTGAGACTAAAGGGTCCCGAGTTCTTTCTCTGTATGACTGGTAAAAGCGTTTCTGAGGACAACCTGTGGCCTATGAGGGTGTTGGGTCAGACTACTATGCAGGCAGGGTGATGCAGTAACTCAATGGCATATGGAAGTGGAGGGTTTTGGAGTCTGGGATGAGGCAGGTCTGTGTGTCACTGGCCAGTTGGGGCGGACCTGCAGCGGACCTGCAGACCTACAGGCCTGGCATGGCCACAATTTTCAGACTTTTATTGAATCACTGTGGAGCCAAAACCCGGTAGAGCCAGCTTTTGGCTTGGGTTATGGCCATCAGAACCTATGGGCATTTCCTGTTTGGTTATGTTAAAACCTCGACAGTGTTCTGGAGTTCAGAGTTCTGGCTATTTTCTTATGTTAATGCTACATTAATGGACAGAGTTCTGGCAGCTTACATTCAAAGTTAATTGAACAAAAGACCACATTCTGGAATTAAAAGTGTGTTAAAAAATTTGTTTCCCCCCTCTTTATAATGAACTTGTGAGGTGTCCTGGTATCTGGACTATACCACCCAGTCCCACAGAGAAGGGGAACTACATTACTGGAGTGGGTTTGGGATTCACAGGGTCTGAATTCATCCCCAACTGCACTCCTCCTGGCTCTTTCCTGCTGGTATTGCCAGTTGTGCTCTGGGAAACTGCATTTTATCACAGGTAAATATCAGAAGGGCTCTTCAAATGCTGCAGATTATTCCCTTATTATCTACCATTACTCATCCTGGCAGGTGTGGAGCTCGAGGGAGTTGGAAAGGGGATGGCCAATGCAGTCACTCCATCCCTGACATGGGGAAGCGGTTGCAGAGTCATAGACTGTTGGTACAGAGTGGACAGCAAAGAGCGGACCTCTGGTGTAAGGTCTTGTGGCTAGTTCTCAGAGGCTCTCTGCAAACCTGGGATTATGACCACTTTTAGACAGCAGCTGGAGAAATTACTGCTCACTGCCTGTCTCATATCTTGGGTGCAGGAAGAGGTGGCAGACTCAGCTTTCCTGGGCCTGGGGAGGAGATAGAGCCTGCAGTTAGACAGAGTGAACTTAGTGAAAACCACAGGGAGATATCTGAATTAGACCCTAACACACTGAATCTATCTTTAGCACCCAGTCTCCCAGTATTATTCTCCTTACCTTTTAATTTTATTGTTTGACAGTAGGAGTACCTTGTGGGTGATTCTACCGCAACACTATCTTGATTCCTTCCACTGTTGTAACTTTTAATAATATTTTCTGTGTTCTTTTCCATTGAGATTTCTCTCTCTCTTACTTTGTTATCATTATTTGTTTTTTTTTGTATATGAAATCCATGATTGGTAAGTCTATAGAGACAGTAACTGGATTAATGGCTCCTTGGGGGTATGGCAGGGGAGGTTGGGGGGAGATGGGAGCAAATAATGATGAACACAAGAATGAAGAAGTTGTTCTAAAACTGGTTAAGGTGATGATTGTGCAAATTTTCTTGATGTGATTCACCTATTTAATTGCTTGATATGTGCATTGTGTGTAATAAAATTGTTTTAAAATAGAAGGGCCTTCACTTGATAATGATATGGAATATTATTATTAATGCTATATCCAGTATATGAAAGTCATACAAATTGTAGCAGTTTTCTCAATTGTTGTTCTTGTTGTTGAATGCAGTAAATTCCAACCTCGTCATGACCCTCTGTACAAAAGAAAGAAGGACCAGCTGGTTCTGCCCCCTTTCACAATTGCTCTTTGGTTTGAGCCACTGTCTCAATCCAACATTCCAGTCCTTTCTCGTTTCCCTGCTCCTTTACTTTATGAAACAAGGTGTCCTTCTCCAGAGACTAGTTTCTCCTGACAACATGTTTGAAGCACAACTCAATACTATGTAATGTGGTTATTTCTGGTCCAAGATATAATCCAGGATCACCCCTTTTACTTAGCTCTCATCCCTTTTTTGTCTTTCTTTATCTAGAACAGATTGTAGCTTTTCTGTGCTACTCGTGACTTTTTGACAACTTCAATGAAACAGGGCTAGAATGTTCCTGAAGATGAGCATGTGCAAAACCTTCAAAAGCCACACAATGTCTTACCGAAAGAAAACAATTTTCTCAGGCAGTTCAAGAGAACACAATAAATCAGTTATTTCCAGAATTAAGGATAGGATTACAGGACAACAAGGGGTGTGGATGTGGCAGAGACTGACAGAAGTTGTTTCTACTCATGGCATGGGAAGAGGAAATCAGAGGCTGGAGTCATGGCAGAGAGATGACTCCCCTGCCAGGAAATACAGTCAAGGGAAAGGACGTTTCAGGATGCCTTTCAAGCTGTTCTGCTCTTCCAGCTCTGTAGAAGGAAGTGTGCATGTCACAATGGTGAAGCACTGGGCTGCAAACTGAAAGGTTGGTTGTTGGAACCCACCAGCCACAGAGCAGGAGAAAGCTCTTGCAGTCTTCTCCCTAAGTATGACAGCCTTGGAAACCTTAGGGGGCTCTTCTCTTGCAGGATGTTATGAGGCAGAACCAATCCCATGGCCCAAACTGACAAAGAAGAGCAAACCAAGCTCACTGCCTTCGAGTGTGTGCCGACTCACAGCGACCCTGCGAGACAGAGTGCGGCTTTCCCTGGGACATTCCGAGACTGTTAACTCTTCCCTGAAGTAGAAAGCCTGGTCTTTCTCCCATGGAGCTTCTTTCTCCCACAGAGTAGCTGGTGATTTCGAATTGCCCACCATGCTGATCACAGCCCAACATGTAGCTGCATCACCAGGGCTCCTACACCTCCATGGCAGTGGGTTTTATGTCTGCCACACCTCCTAGACCTGATCCACCAGGACTCAGGGGCACGAGTTGGCAATTGTCGCCACTGTCAGCATCGATGACTGCCAGATTCCATAACTGTAGAACCTTCGAGTGTTTGCCTCAGAGTCTGAAGAGAACCTTGGATGGTTTAAATGGTCTGTAAAACTTGAAAGGCACTTCTTCAGCAACTTCCTGAAAAAAGTTGCCAAAGTAAACTATCAGCTGAGTCCTTGAATGCATGAAAACGTCTTCATGCTAGACTTGTGTGGCCTTGATAGTTTAGCTGTGTATAGGCTAAATGGTAGGTTGAAAATAATTTCAATGTTCAATTTCCATTTCTCTGGAGAAGGAGATAACGTCAACCAGTCGGGGATATTATTTAACTAGGCTGTGTTGGGCCTCAGGAGATTCAAACCTACCTTTTGGTTGCCTTTCACCTCCTTTTCTTATTTTCAGCACCTAGCTCATCCCTGCTTGCTTTAGAACATTGTACCCCCTTATCTGGATCACACTGGTTGTGTAGAGATAACCCCCTCCTTACTGTTGTCTCTTTTAAAAGATAAAAAATGCCCAAGTATGACTGGCTCTGTATTTTCCACTCTCTTTTGACTTTGAGGTTTACAGTTTTGTTTATTACTTCACTGTCTTTTTAGTGGTGTTGCAGTGATTATGTTTGTACAGAAGCCTCCAAAATTGTTTTAATTAGCAGACACTATGAAATGTTCTGATCTCTGGTGGGGCTCATCTCCTTTTTTATTCCACTTTTAAGGACTTTTCCGGAGCCATTCTTCATTTTTATTTTCCATGTGAACTTTATGATCAGGTTGCCTAGTTCCCTCTCCCCCAAAATCCATTGGCATTTTTATTGAGAGCATACTAAATTTATAGTTTAATTTGGGGAGAATTGACATCTTTATATTAGTGAGTGTTTCAAGAGTAGGGTATGTTTTTCCATTATTATTCTTTTATGTTCCCCAGTTGACTTTTAAAGTTTACTTCTTAAAGATTTTTCCCATGGCTTGTATTTTATCTCTTTGGCTGCTACTGTAAATGAAATAATTTCTTCCAATACACTTTGAAACTCTCTTTGGTGTCTCACATTGTATCAGTGAAATATGATTAATTTTGATATGGATCAATCTCCCTCATATTTTAAAATATATTCACTATGTTTTGGATTAATTAAAAATGGTATTTTAAATGATAATTATAAAATGATAATTAAAATGATAAATAAAATGATAATTAGAAAGATAAGTGAATATGTAATATCAATTTCCCTTAACTCCTGGTTCCTATTCTTATCTTTAGCGTTAATCATTATGGCCAGTTTCTTATATAAATCTTCTACAACCTTTCTTTGCTTAGACATTTATATATATATATATATATGTAGTGAGATGTTAAAATGTGTGTGTGTGTGTGTGTGTGTGTGTTTGTGGTTTCTGGTGAGTCTCAAAGATCTGACAACACAGTAGATACCTTATAATTCTACAATTCAACTACCTTTGTAGGTTGTGCTTAGATTCTAAAACAAGACTGACTTCGTTAGTAACCCATTCTCTGGTGGATAAGAGAAGGACCATGGAAGCCAAGAGATATGCTGTTTTTGGAGAGAGTTGGCAGTATGCTTGATCAAGTGAGAGAGGCTTCAAAGAAGTCACCCAGAAAGATGGGCCCTGTGCCTTGGCTACAATGCTCAGCAGGATTCAGAGGTGTTTCCCAGCTAAGATGGACTAGGAAGAAAGGCCCAGTGACATTGTTCTGAAAATCAGCCAGGGAAAGCCTTCTGACTCACTATTGTCCAATCCACAACCAATCACAAGCGAGGGATGCAGGGATGGATAGGACCTGGTAGAGAAGCTGACATCAGAAAAGTTGGATGGTTTCTGGTTTGATCTTGTGTGTGTGTGTGGGGGGGGGGCTCCCCGGACTGCTAACAACACAGGATGTAGGTTACTATAGTAGTCTTACACAATAGCCAGAATTATATGCTGCGTCTCAATTAAAAAAAGTGCAAACACTCTGGTTATTATCTATATTCCACCTTCTCTCAATTCCCTAAAAAGCTGATCTGCATTTTCTGTATCAGTATCCTTCCTGTCCCCAGTAGCTGAATGGGCTCAGATCATGGAGAACCCCAGAAGAGACTGGCGGGAGGGAGGAAGAGCAGGAAAGGGGGTTTCTCTTTTCCTCTGGAGGCCATAGGCTGCCCTTTGACCAGAATTGCAGCTCTTGTCCAGACTCCTTTCCATTCAGCCTTCCCATCTCTGATTTCCTTTCATAGCACGCTTCCCATGTCCCCTCAGGTCTAGGAGTGATAGGGCAGTTATTATTCACTATAAGATACTTCACTGTCCCTTGTGAGTGCCCATCTCTTTGTCTCACACCGTATAAGTGATCACTTTAGTAAAGTGCTCTCAAATTAGCCAAGATTGCATGTGCCTGCTTGGCTTGGTGTGCAAAGACCACAACAGATGCAGATGCAGGCACTCTGCTCCCAGGGAAAGCCAGTGAGTCCTAAAGAGAAGCCATCAATGTAGTTAGCGATGAGGTCCATCAGCCATGCCCAAATGGAGTTGGCTTGGCAGCCTGGTTCCCCCAAATATCTGGCACTCAGCTTGACACTGTCTCATAGACCCAGGGGTCCCTGTGATGCTATTTCTGTAATTTTAGGACCCAGGGCCAGGTGGAAGAAGAGCATGCCTCCTCAGTTATGGGCTGCTCTTGTATGTGTAAGCTTTAGTCCCTGGTAACCAGTAGGGCTGAGAGGTTTTCACGGATCTGTGGACCAGCACAGTGGCAATGGGATGGTTCTGTGTAGGATGATCAGTCACAGTCACTCCAGAATACTGTGCTCTTTCCTGTGGATTAAGCAAAGTCAGGCTTTGGGGTTGGGGGGAGAGGGGATTTAGCAGGAATGAAGGGGTACAGACTGTAGGAGGAGTGTGTGTGTGTTTGGAAGAGGGGAGATGTGTTAGACCGGGTTATCTAGAAAAACAAAAGCAGCAACACTCATATGTATGGAAGAATTTTATATTAAGTAATTTTTTTAAATCAAAAAGACATCCCAGTCTAGTCCAACCCAGATCCATGGGTCTAGTATTCACTGAGACTCTCTTCAGACTCACCTGGCTGTGGGTAACTGATGAAGACAGGCGAAGCTGGAAGCAGGGAGATCACAAGGCAGTGGGCGGAGAGTCCTCTGGACCCAGCGTGGTGGAAACATGGCATGGTGCAACAGCTCTCCAGGACAGTAGTTACTCTGAGGTTGACACAGAATCCCTTCAAGGAGGAAGGTGAAGGACCAGAGCAAGGGAGAAATATTCCCAAAGTCTTTCTTCCAAAAGGCCACACCTTCAGTGAGGCATCATCAGACTACTATCTGATTGACAGGTTGGACTCCACCACAATTTCACACAAATTCAAGTTGACAGGAAATTTCATTACTGCTGGAGGAGAAAGGGCCAGGAAGGGAAACTAATGAGAACATTTCAGCTTTGGGAGAACTAGGGAAATTTGAACTTAAGTCCAAAGATTTCCTAAGAAGTGGTAGGGTGCAGGGCTAGTTGGAATTCATGGAAGAAGCTCAAGTCAGGAGCTAGGTTAGAATTTAGCTACTGGTTCAGCTTTCAGAACCTGGTTCCCAGCCAACAGGTAGCCAGGCCAAAGACAGACCAAGCCCCCATGACTGTTCCTGTGAGAATCTAGAATGCTCACATGTCGTCCATATCTTTGATCACCACCAGGACTCCTGGTAAGCACCTTGGCCCCCACCCAGAGCTGCTCGGCAGATAAATGGTCTCCTGCAGTTTCTCTAGGTGGTCCCTGTGCCACCTATTACATCACAGCCCAGAGACCCTTATTTCCACCACGAACCACCCAGAACAGGTTGTAAATGAAGACGTGGCAAGAAGAGGTGGGTATTAGTGTGCAGAAAAGGAAATTTTAAGCTGGTGAGTAAAAGTTGCTCCTCGGAGATTCTCCTGAAAAACTCACTCCACCCCCATCTTTGGCAGGACAACCACTTTGCAGGTTCTTTTCCCAAGGTTTGCAGCTGAGTGAAAGGATTACAACTGAGTGAAAAGAAGACCCAAATCCTGAAAACTGGACCAAAAGGTGAAATTGTGATAAATGGAGACAAGGTTGATGTTGTTCTGCTCTGTGCAGGGTTGCTCTGAGTTGCAACAGACTCCAGGGCAACTAAGAACAACAACAATAACCATATACTTACCTACCTACCTACCTACTTACATGCATACTTACCTACATACCTACCTACCTACATACATACATACTCACCTACCTACCTACCTACCTACCTACATATATACATACTTATCTACCTACCTACCTACTTACCTACCTATCTACATACCTACCTACCTACCTACATACATGCATACTCACCTACCTACCTACCTACCTACCTACATACATACATACATACATACTTACCTACCTACATACCAACATACACACATAAATACCTACCTACCTATATACATACTTATCTACATACCTATATACATACATACTTTCCTACCTACCTACCTATATACATACATGCTTACCTACCTACCTACATACATACATACATAAATACATAAATACTTACCTACCTACCTACCTACATAAATACCTACCTACCTACCTACATACATGCATACTTACCTACCTACATACATACATAAATACTTACCTACCTACATACCTACATACATACATAAATACTTACCCACCTACATACCTACATACCTACCTACATACATACTTACCTACCTACCTACCTACCTACATAAATACTTACCCACCTACACACCTACATACCTACCTACCTACCTACCTACCTACATACATACATACTTACCTTACCTACCTACCTACCTACATACATACATACCTACCTCCTACCTACATACCTACCTACATACATACATACATACTTACCTACCTACCTACATACATACCTCCTACCTACCTACCTACCTACATACATACTTACCTACCTACCTACATACATATATACCTCCTACCTACCTACCTACCTACCTACTTACCTACCTACCTACATACATACATAATACATACATACTTACCTACCTACCTACCTACCTACATACCTACCTACCTACCTACCTACATACATACATTTCAAGGGGGAAAAATTATACAATGTCCTAACTGTACTATAACAGAGAAATAAGAGAAAGACAATAAGCAATAAAACAATATAGATGTAGCCGAGCCCTGGTGATGCAGTGGTTGCATGTGGTGCTGCGGTCCACAGGGTTGATGGTTCAAATCCAGCAGTAGCTCTCCAGGAGCAAGGTTGGGCTTCTTACTCCCACCAGGGCAGTGATGCGGAAAAACAATACCAAACCAAAAATAGATGTCAATATGTGAATATCTGGGTCTATGCTAGGAAATGCTAGGAAACAGGATGCATGGGCTAGAGATGTCGTGTTAATCCAGGTAGACAAGAGGAACAAATTCATAGACATGCATATGGATATAAGGAAAGGGTTTATATACAAAAAAGAATGGAACACGGAGAAAGCATCCCAATCCAGTCCAGTTCAAATTCATAAGTCCGAATTAGCCCATATGCCCGATACCATTCTATAAAGTCTCCTTCCGACTCACGAAGTCACAGGTCAGTGGGTGCAGAATCCTGGTGCTGGCAGGGATCTCCCCATGGTTCCTCACTTCCAGGGCTCAGGGTCCATCAATAGCATCTAGTGGTGGCAGAAGCAACTCATCGCTGGCAGGGGTCTCCACGTGGCCTCTCCAGCTTCAGAGGTCTGGCTCAGTCAGGGCAAAACCGTGTGGCTTCTCTGGCTCCTCAGACACTGCCATCTTGTCTTTATTTATCATCTCTGAGATGATAAATTAATTAATTAATTATTCATCCATAATTAATCATCTCTGAGACTAACTCCCAACAACTGGGGAGATAGTTTCTCATCTCCATGAGGGACTATCGCGAGATTTCCCAGAAGTACCAGGAGAAAGCCATGCCCCCACAGAGGCCTCATTGGCTACTCAATGGCTGTCTCCAGATTAACAGGCTAGACTCCACCCCTACATCTCAGTCATGAAATTAACATAAGCACATGACTGCCACAGACGTGCACCTTTATTTCAAATAGAATGCAGTAGTGACAGACACAGGTGTGGTGTTCTATTTTTGGTATCTCATATTTTATGTCATGCCTCTCTGAGTGGTATGATATTCTGAGAGGGTCAGAAATACTAGGTACAGTAATGAACAAAAATTAATGTTTTCTCTTACTTAGATGGTGGTTGTAATTCCTAGAAAATCATTTAAAATATTCTCAAAATGGGAGGCAGAAAAAAATGGCAGCAAAAAGGAGGAAGACCCCTGATAAGATAGACTGATACAGTAGCTTCAACAATGAGTTCAAACTTAAGAAAAATCCTGGCACAGGATCAGGCAGTGTTTCTTTCTGCTGAACGCAGGGTCCTGTAAGTTGGATTCAGGGATTCCCCCATAACCCCTATGTAATATCAAGCTGCCTGTTCTTGAGCAGAGAAAGCTTCTTCAGGGACAAACTGAGATCTACACCTCCTTCATCATCTCCCAGCTTCAAGAGAGGAAAGCAGGTTGTTTCCTCTGGGGTCATGTGAAACAGAAGAGAAAAAGAGATAGCTTAGTGTAGGATCTAGTCACTGTAGTTTCTGAATCACTACATACTGTGCCATCAGCAAAAGCTGGAACCTGTGGAAGGCAGAGCCTGTCAGGGAAAAAAAACTCAATTCTATTTTATAAAACAAGTGAAGGAGAGTGGAAAGACCGCACTCTGTCAAAAGTGGGCCAGCGGTGAGACTGAATAAACAAGAGTTCACTGGAATAGAGATTGTCATGCAAGTGGAGGATCCTGGACACAGTTCAATAGTTTTATGCATCCATTACCAGCATCTACCAGTAATGAAGTGAAACAGGTTCATGCTGTCCCACAAGTCCTCTAATTGTCCTCTCTGGGTTGGTCTTATATCTGCTTTTTCTAACTTTGGGGTCTCCTTTACTAATTTTTCACTTCTATGTTTTCTCTGGACTGGAAAACCAAATGATTACGTTGTTACTAGTGGACAGGCCACAAGGCCCATACGTTCTACACGATGGATTGAGGATGAGTTCCAAAGGCACAGTGTGTTGTGTTAGCAATTTTGGTCATTTGGAGACCTTTGTGTTTGTTTGTTCTCGGATTTGAGGTGCAGGTCCCTTTCCAATAGGTGAGATTACTAGATAATTTAGTTCTAGACTGAGGGTTTGTACTGTGCAGCTTGGCAAGTTGATCAATGCAGATGGGTCATGAGAAGAAGGTATAGTCATATTGGCCATGGGATGTTGGGGAGAACTACGAAGTCCCCTGGAAGAGTTTCTGGCTTCGTTAGATGGGTCTTACAGGGTGACCGACTGCTTTGACAAAGGAGTGTGATCACACATCTTAGAAGAAGCACCCAGATCAATGGTCCTATACTGTTCTCCGTGCTGCCTTCCCTAGTATTCAGGCCACTTAGCTCTATTTTTTCCAGGCTTATTCTTAGTTCCCCAAATCAGTCTCCATTCCTTGTCCTGACTTTGGTTTCTTTCCTGGCTTACCTGTCTCTGAATATCTATATAGAGAGACAATCCAGGCCAGGGAGTCAAGGTATGGAAAAGGAATCTACCATATATAATAGTGCGTAAACCGAGGTTTTCAGCACTTTTTTATGTTGAAGAAGTCCCCTTAGGCTTATGCTCAAGTGAGGGTCCCTCGTACCTGTTCTCTGGTGCAGTGTGGGTGTTCTCTGGTCTCTCCCGCTAACATGTGGGTGTCTGCAGCCTCTGTGGGTGGTTCAATGACCACTGATATCACCGCTGTTCTTTTTTCCTGCACACAGACAGTCTCTGTGTTGTCTGTGCTGTACTGGTTAACAACCTGCCCTCTTCTGTGTGCTGGTACCTAGGGCGCACTGCATCCTTGTCAGATGAATGTTGGATGCGGCCGCTTTTTTTCTCCTGCTCTTCTCCAAGACTGTAGCATTTACATTCTTACCCATGCTTGGTGATGTCCCCTTACTCTGCCCAAGGAATACAAGTACCCATATATCTCTGGTCTTGGATATACAGTACATTTATTTACAGTACTTAGTCTGCTATATTTTATTTTCTTACTAACCCCTTTCTGGACCGAGTGTTGACTATGCTCGCATAGAGCAGCCTGTGTTAGGGCTCATAATATACATGCTGTGTTGTGTACACATTCTGTTTCTGCATGTGTTGGGTTAGCACTTCCCATACATATGCAGTAATGGTGTGTATGCTTAATGCAGCACATGCAGTAACACAGTGTGCACACAATGCAGCATGTATATTATGAGCCCTAGCACAGACTGCTGTATGTAAACAGTCATGTCATCCATTCTGGAATATCATCAGGCCATGTCAGACCTTAAACTATAGGAGTTGTACATGTGGTACGTAAAGCAGCATAGGTAGCAATGCAGCGAAGCCAACGTCAGTGCAAAGGTTGAGATAGCTTCTTTCTCACCAGATCAGACATTCTCGGGGCAGTCTTTGCAAGAGCACAGTGAAGATCATCTTCTACAAGTCTACTTCTGTGTTTAGACTTCATAACCAACAAACTGGAAAACCCTGTTTCACAAAGATATGCTGTTGGAACGGGATATGACTGCAAGCACTTGATCCAGATACTGTGACTGGCATTGTAGAGAAATCAGTTCTCACTGCATCACTGTCAGTAAGTTCGATTAACTCCTATTGTGCTGTCTCAGGAACATCTTCAACTTTGCGAATGGACTTCTGGAAAGGGCAAATGGGGTGTCAAGTAGATTCGGAAAGTATGAAGAATTTTCATCTGCAAGCATGTGCAAGTGTTCCTTCACAGAAATTATCATTGTAATCCTTTTGTCTGGTTCAAAATCACATTTCTCAAAGAAATCATATAAGGTTGGCAACATGCAAATTTTATTTTCATGCTTTTTGTTTTTTTCCAAAGCTGGCTTCATTTGGAATGACCAGATTTTTCCATACAAATTGAAGCATGTTGCATTTGGTCCTTGCACTGATAAATTTAACTCATCGAAGATGTCAACCAAGTAAGCTATTTTTTGCAGATCACTTTAATCACTAATTTAACAATGTATTGAGTTCATCACGAAGCTCAAAAACACATTTTAAAACTTTTCATCTCAACAACCATCTCATTTCAGTGTGAAATAGCAGAACATCATTCGGCACATCTAATTCGTTGCACACTTGTGAAAACAGTAGACTGCTTAAAGCCCGTTTTTGCAAAATTGACAGAACTTCTGACACTTTTCATTATTCTTGTAACTCGTGTGGCAGCATCTTCGTTGATGATATTTGAGTTCTGGTGACTTTTGGTGACTCATTCAGTAGCAAACATTGAAATTCAGATCAACATCCTAGCATAGCTGGAGCACCATAAGTGCAAACATCACAAACCTTTTGATGTTATGTTCTTACAGAAATGAACCAACTGTGTCAAGTACATCATGAGCAGTTGTTGTTGTTTCAAAAGGTTTGCAAAAAAGAAACTTATCTTTAAAGTTTCCATCATTAATATGCCTCATGCAAACCAATCACTGCAAACAGTTTGCAATATCTGTAGATTCATCAAGCTGGATGATAACTATTGGAAGTGGAGCAGACTTAATTTTCTGGGTTACCTGATCGAGAATATTAGCAGGCATGACATCTATTCTTCTGAGGACAGTGTCCTTAGATAAGGAAATTGCACTCAATTTCATAACAAATTTATCTCTGATCATAAGTCGAACATAAGTCTTTGGCCACTGACAACAGTGAATCCTTAGCTCTGGAGATTCTGAGTGCCACCAAATATGAAGGTCCACCAGCTGCTGTGTTGTTTGTGGAACTTGCCACAAGTCTGTCTTTCTTGAGTCCGTCAGCTTTACTTCTAAAATAATTGGCATCCTTGCTGGCAAAGCTCGGATGCTTGTTATCAAAATGGCATTTTAGTTTGTATGGCTTCATAGATTCTACTGATAGAACTTCACAACAAATAACACATCAAAATGTCTCAATTGCTGCTGTAATTGTGGAGGTAAAACTATACTGTAAAAAATCCTCACTATATTTTCTTTTCTTAATGTTCTTCTCTACATGATCCATTGTAAGTCCTGTGACTTACACCTGTATTTGTATGGGGTGTATATGATGGGGTTAGCGTGATGATGTCATCACGCTGGGTACTCATTTGTGGGCATATCAGCATGTGGGCGGCCCGACTGGAGATGGGTAGAGGAGCGGTGTATCGGTTCCTAAGACCATCAGAAATAGGTGTTTTCTGATAGTCTTAGATGATCCCTGTGAAAAGT
>PVJH01023204.1:0-35264 GCA_004026705.1 Nesogale talazaci | reverse complement strand
ATCCATCCATCCATCCATCCATCCATTGTGTCAAGCACATTTATATATTTGTTGCCATCATCCTTTTCAAAACATTTTCTTTCTACTTGAGCCCTCGGTATCACCTTATTTCCCCCTCCCCCCACTCATGAACCCTTGATAATTTATAAATTATCTTTTCATGTCTTACACTGATGTCTCTCCACACACTTTTTTGTTGTTTGTCTCCCCTGGGAGGGGGTTCTATGTTGATCATTGTGAAGGGTTCCCCTCCTAGTATTGCTGGTAGGGTTAAGAGCTTAAAACCCAGGGAACCCAGGACCAATAAGCCCCTCAGGACCAATTTTGAGAGCAGCGATACCCAAAGGCCTCCCTTGAGTGTTGGCTGTCACCCTCTGTGCTCCGATCTTTGTGCGCACTCCTGGAACGGGCTCCAGCGGGTCCCCTCCCTTCTCACATCCATTTTGTGGGAGAGGACTCTGGTTTTGTGTGCCATGTGGCAAACTCAGAGGGTCTCCCTTGTGTGGTGATCAGCCCCCACCATCTCCTTTGCAGCCAAAGTTTCTGTCATCTTCACCCTCCGTCTTTGACATCATCAGAATGTCTCTAGTAACTCGACTGTCCTGTTGTTTGGGTTTCAACAGAAGGCGAACAGAGCCCAAACGGATTTCACTCACTCTATGAGATGTGCCATCAAGCCGGTTCCGACCCACTGCACCCGTGAGCACGGCAGAATGATGCATTGCCTGCTTAGACCTGCACCATCTGCACCGTGGTTAACTTTGAGCCCGTTGTTGCCGCCACCCCGTGTGGATCCGTGTCCGCGAGGAGCCTCCTTTCTTTCACTGTCCTCCCCTGGGGGGGGGGGCAATGGCCTCCTCCTCCAGGGTGGACACAGCTGGGCTGTGCAAGCAGGGTGGCCGCTCACCCCTTCTCCAGCTCAGTGTCCGTCCTCCTGCTCTGTGGTCTGTTGAGTGATTGCCCCAGCGTGGTCTCCCATTGGTCGGCAGTGCGGGGATCGAATCACTCAGCATCTCCTTGAGATGTTTCATCTGTTAAGCTTTCCGCTCATGCCAAGGCTGCGTGTGGAGCTCAGCTCTTAGAGCGGCACAGCACTGGGGAGCTCCAGAGTGCGAACTTCGTTGGGCTCCACTCTTTTCCACTGGCCATCGAAGTGACTCGCAGCACATGGCAACTCCCCGTGGCTGCAGAGGACTGTGCCCCAGAGGGCATTCACTGGTGGAACCTTTGGAAGCAGATTTGTAGGCCTTTTTCTCTGAGTGCCTCTCTAGGAAGATTCAAACATACAACCTTCCAGTGAACAGCTGAGGGGCACCTGCCCTTCACACCACCAGGGACCCCCGTTTACTTTAGAAATGTAGCTGAACCCGGACACCTCTGCAGGGATAGCAAGGACTTCATGGGGGCTCTTCTAGCCAAAGTCTCAATCTCCCACCAAGCGCTCTCTCCCCGAGTGAGTCTGACAAGGAGGTGGGGAAAGATACTGACAGGATTCACCTGTGAGTCATTGTGAATGGGCTCTTCCTGGAGTGCCATGCTGCCGCGTGTCAAGTGAGTTCTCTGGGAAATAGGGAGGGAGCTCATTACCAGGCAGAGCCAGGATGAGGCACATCCCCTGGACCCGAGACCCCTGGGCAGTGAGCCTCCTGGGTCCACCGTAAGAGGAGCAGCCGCAGAACCAGGAGTCGGAGCATGGAACAGAGCCATAGCCTTCCCAACCCATGGAGCCAGGAAAGCTGAGCACTTTTGTGCAGGAGGCTGGGGGGTGGAGTGGGGTGGGGCGCCCAGGGAGCTGGGTTGTCTGACCCACAGAGCCTCAGCTGAGTGCCTTCAGGTTAAGGCTTATAGGAGAGTGGTATACCCTTTGGCATCTATTAGCAGCCTTGACAGAACTTCATGACAGGCCCTGGTGTGGCAGTCACATACTCTGGTGTCACTTTGACTAAGAGTGTAGGGGTGGGGTCTAACCTGTCAATCTGGAGAGCCAATGAGACCTCTGTGAGGGCATGGCTTTCTCCTGAGAATTCTGGGAAGTTTTGAGGTATTTCCCAATTGGAGGAGAGAGATTTGATTCAGTCTCTTGGAGTCGTTCTGCCAACAAGACAAGATGGTGGCATGCTGAGAGATCCTGAGTCCTGGAACCTGGAGGCATCGGAGGAGAAGCTACATGGGCTTGCCCTGATGGAACCAGACCTGTGGGATTGGAATAGCCACAGGGAGACCCCTGCCAGTGCTGAGATGCTTCTATTACCAATGGATACTGCTGATGGACCCTGAGCCCTAGCAATGAGGGGCCATGGGGAGACCCCTGCCAGTGCCAGATACTTCTGCTGCTGGATACACAAGGCTGTGCTACCCACTGCCCTGTGATTGTCCTGGTGTCATTGCACATGCTTCATGGGTCAGAAGGAGACTTTATAGATTGGGATCGGACATATGGACTAATACTGGACTTAGAACTTTGGACTGGACTGGGATGCTTTCTCAGTGTTCCATTCCTCTTGTATATAAACCTTTCCCCTATATCCATAAGCATGATTATGAATTTGTTTCTCTAGTCTACCCAGAGTCACACACCTGATCAACAACCACTACCCTGCTCCTCTCTCACTAACCATACCACTTGTTAGCTTCCTGAATCATGAATTTAGTCGGAGTTTCTGTGTAGCCATCACAATATGAGATGTTAGATATTTAGGTGGATATTAGAACTCAAATAGAGAACATTAAAGCAGTCACCTCTTCTCTAACATTCCTGGCCTTGCCGAAACCAAAGGGTCCTATGTTTCAATGAGCTGGTCATTCAATCGAGGATGGACCGTCAGCATTTCTTATGAAAAGCTCTGCTCACTTGAATCCCAATGTCATGAGAAGCTGATATTTGAGTTTTTAATGTCTGTTTCAAGTTCTGAGTTTTGGGGGATGTTCATGGGAGTCCAGGATAGGATTGAGAAGGTGTTAATATTTGAAATTTCAGCTGCATGTTGATTTATAGGATAGAGGCATTTCTGAAATGAGGCTCTCTGGAGAAGTGTTTAAGGGAAAAATCACTTTTATCAGTGTGTTTTCATATTTTTGAGATATGAGCTCATGAAAAAGAATTTTTGGCCCCACCATTCATCCCTTTATAAAACACGAAATGTTGTAACCATTGAAACGATGCAGTCCCACACCCGTCTGCTTGCCAGCCAGGTTTTACTGCAGTAACCTCAGCTCTTTTAAAATGTAAGGATGGGAAATGCTGGTGATATAGCCACCCTACACCCTACACCCTCCCCCACCCACTCTCTTTTCTCCTTCCACAGAAGTGGAGAGATGTGTGCACATGCGTGTGCCAAACCACACACTGCCATCAAGTCCATGTCGACTCAAGGTGACCCTGGAGGGCAGGTTAGAACTCTCTCTCCTCTGTGGGTCTGTTTTCCAGACTGCAATTGTTTACGGGAGAGGGAAGCCCTGTCTCCCTTGTGGGGAGTGGTTGGTGGTTTCAAACCCCTGACCTTACAGATCACAGCCCAACTCCTGACCACTGCAGTGCCCCTGTACCAGGGTACCCACACATGCATATCCCCGGTCACTCCATGGACGTGTTTGCCTTTATATATCCTTGAAGTGGAACCCCCACCACCACCTCTTGCCAAGAGCTGCTTCCAGTCAGTGTTGACTCTTTCGGGGCGAGGATGCAGGCACCCAGTTGACGTCTCCTAATGTGTTGACCCCTCGATAATGCACACCCCTCTTCATCTGTTGAGTGGCCACAAGAATTCTTGCACCCAATGCAGGCACATGCTCTAGGAACTCCATAGCAGGGGCATTGTTTGGGGTATATAGCACCCCCACTTCCAGGTGCCTCTTTTTGCTACAAAGTGGTTGTGCCGGCAGGCATGGCTCCTTGGGGGAGAGTTGTGTGGGGACCGTTCTTGGTGTTTCAGATGTGTAAATGGTGCCCATCAGGATGTGAAACATCTTGACCTTGTATTAGGCCTTCTCCATGTTCCTGCATGTTCTATGATCCTGGTTAGGTGCTTACAGCCCGTGTTTCCTTGTAAAATTTTGGGTCGAGAGTGTCTAAATAGCCCTTGTGGTGATGTGGATGACTCCTTGCCTGGCTAATGGGAGGGTTCGTCATTTGAATTCACCAGCAGCTCTGCAGAGGAGAGGTGAGGCTGCCACTTCCCATCCAGACAGACAGGGTGCGGGAGTCGTTTCTGCAGGGTGGTCGTGAGTCAGACTGGCAGTGGGTTTTCTTCATGTAATTAGCCAAGACCTGGGTGGTAAAAGTTAGATGATTCCTGGTGAGCTGAAGAAAGGTCTGGTGAGTCATTTCCGGAAACACAAGACCGTTGAGAACCCTTTGACCCTCTGACACACAGGGAGTCACCCTCAATGGAATTAAAAAACTGCCCGCTGCCCTTGAGTGGATTCTGACCGACAGAGCCCATCTGAATCACTCTAGCAGTTCTGGTGACAAACCCAGGTGACCTCCAGGCTGAGCTTTGAAACCCTTCTGAATTCTTAGACTAATTTGGCCATGACTCAGAGGATCTTGAAAATGCAGTGCTGCCTGGATAATCCCCCTGGAGGGGAAATGAATGACAGTATTGTAGGTGAGTGGATATGTCGGATGCTGTAAGACATGGATAGCAATAATAGTTATAACTATAACATAAAGCATACCAATTACGAGCTCCTGAGGGGTAGGGCAGGGGAGGGAGGGGGTCAGGAGGAGTTGATACCAAGGAGTCCAAGAAGAATGAAAATGTTTTGAAACCTTTGGAGGCAACAACTGTATAAGCATGCTTGATCTAATTGAATTATGAAATGTTACATCTGTAAGAACTCCCAGTAAAATGAAAAACAAAGAAAAAGAAAAAAATGCCTTACTGGAGTTCATTGACGGAGATTGTATTGCTGCTCTGTGTTAGTCTGGGTAGACTAGAGAAACAAATTCATACACGTGCATATGTGTATAAGACAGAGCTTTATAAGAGCAATGGAATTTTGAGAAAACATCCCAGTCTAGTCCAGATCACGTCCATAAGCCTGATATTAAATTTCTGTTCAGACTCATGAAATACATGCAGTGACCTTGAGTTCGGGAAGATCACTGACCAGTGTGTGAAAGGTCTTGTGGATCCAGTGGCAGTGTAGATATCTGGGCTCTGGCAGGAGTCTCCATGTGACTCCTGCGGCTCCAGGGCTCTGTGTCGCTCCATGTCTCTTGTCAACAGAAATGCCTCCCAGGGAGTGAGCATGTGTCCCACCTCCAACAAGCGATCTCCTCAGTCTGTTCAAATAAGATCAGCAAGCTGCGAACTGATTGACAGCCTAAACTCCACCCCTTCACCCTTAAGTCTCAAGTTGACAGCAGATGACGTCACTGCCACAGTGCTCCTAGAGGGCAAGCCTCCTAGCTGGCAATGGACGTGAATTCTGCATGCTCTTGGGTTTGCTTAGTTTCCACGTCAGAGCCCTCCTGTCTTCCTATGCGGCTTCTCAGTTCTCTGGGACTGTTTGGGTGACAAGCTTATTTATTCCTTAAAAGCTGTTGGAACGTAAGCTTCAACCCATCGGGGTCTGGCACCTTTTTCGCATTAGACATTTGACACTGGATCCAACCTCTTTTAAGGGTTGTATTCCAATTGTGTCTTCTCTCTGTGAAGTCACATGTTGGATTTTGTCGTCGGTGGGGGTGGGGGTGGTATTCTTCCATACCGCGCTTTTATTTTTTGTTTCTGTTCCCATTAATTTCTGTTCTTTGTTCTGTTTTACTGGGGCTTCTACTGTGGTCCTCCTGGGAACATCTGTTGGAGGCTTAGCCCGGTCCTTCCCAGCTGCCCTTCTCTTCCCATAAGGTTCACCAGAGATAACCACACCCCCCCCCCCCACCGTCTTCCCGGGGTCAGAGCTCTCCACATTAGACTCTGCAGATCACTTTGTGTGACGATGCTTCGGCTGCCTTTAGGACCGTGAGACGCCTGCTATGTATGTTGTGTGCTTTACGTTTCTGAATGCCCCAGTGAAGAGGCTAGTCAGCTTTGCTGACCATATTTGACTTGATTGCACTGTTTAGAGAAAGGATCCCTCTCCCATCAAGTGACTTTAGAACTTTCTTTAAGTGCTAACGACACATCGTTAGAGTTTGTAAAAGTTACCTGCGTGCGGGAGAAGTGTGTATAATCACACAGAGTACTGGGCCTACAGTTCTCAATATGCCAATCAAGGAAGGCTTGGGAACTGATCGTTGTGTTGTGACTTCAGGTGTGCAGAGTGGGTGCCACGTTCCGTGTGTCTGAGGAGTCGGGCACAGCGCCTCGGTTTGTAGTGTCCCGGCGGCTCTTTGAGCCACTCATTCCATCTTCTCACACTTAAGGTGGCTGCTCACACGTGGGCTTTCTCCCCCGTTTCAGGTTTTCCACTGACTGTGGTTTCTGTGTTCCTTGCTCTGCACCCAGCCCCACGGCCCTGGATTTTTCTTTCCTGTCTTCTCCTTGGAGAAGTACTCACGAATCCAGCGAGTAGTGATTATAACTATGCTCCCTCAGTTCTGCTAATGTGGAGATTCTATATTCTCTCCCTATATATTTTTAAGTAGCTGCCCTTATACGTGTAACATTTGCAGCTGCGGGCTACAACTCAGGGTTGTCCAGTGGATTCCACCCGTAGCACCCCAATAGGGCCAGCTACTGTGAATCTTCACCGGAGTAAGAAAGCCGCACCTGTCTCCTGCAGCGTGGTTGGGGCTTTCGAGCTGCTGGCAGCCCAGTACATAACCGCTGTGCCACTGGGGCTAAGGAGGTCTCCAGGGGTCCATGGCTCTTTCAGCCAACTAAGAACGCATGACAGGCGTTCCCGGCCCTAACACGCAGCATGGCCTCAGCTGCTCCTCTGATGGCGCGTTGATTATAAGGCTGCCTGGCAGCTGCACGGGTGAGAGATCCTGATGATGGGCCAGGCCGAGCTCTGGGGGTGAAGCCGTCAGCTGTCCCCTCTGAGGCATGATGGGAACAGCTGGGAAGCTGCTCGCCTGCCAGGGGAGGTGCCAGCAGCACCCCGTGCTCACAAGCCTCTCAGGGGTGTTTGCTGAGTTTACTCCCCGCTTTCAGGGATGGGAACTCCTTGGCAAGCTTGGAACTTTGGGATGAATAATATGGTCCCATATAGACTGCTTTCTCCACTGATTTATCACAGGGGTGGGGAACCTTGTTTTCCTCCCAAGGGCCGTTTGGATATTTGCACCATCATTTGTGGGCCATCCTGATCAAACACTGAATGAACTCAACCCTCGTGAGATGTGATGGTTGGGGGACGCCTCCTCTCTGGTGAGGCGTGGGTTGGGAGCTGGTGTTGATGATTTTACGGGCCTCCAGAACCACAAGTCCACAAGGAACTCCGACGGCCTCACGGGTAGGCGTCAGGCTGTTAACTGCATGCTGCTGGGGAGAAAGATGAGGCTTCCTACTCCTGTACCGAGTCTTCGGGGGAGCCCTGGTGGTGACGTGGCTACACAGGGGGCTGCTAGCCACAAGGTCGGCAATGTGAAGTTGCCAGTTGCTCCGAGGGAGAAAGACGGGGCTTTCTACTGTAAAAAGCCATTCCTAGAAACGCAAGGGGCGGTTCTACACTTAACGGATTGCGTAAGTTGGCATTGACTTGATGGCAGTGGGTTTAGTTGGTTAAAGAATTGTCGTCTCAGAGACTCTCATGGACACGTGTACTCTGCCCCTGAAGGGTCTCTACCAGTCGGTCTTGACTCCGAGTTGATCTGGCCCTTGGGCAGGATGGGAGGCTCCCCACTCCTGATGGAGACCAGCTTAAGCATTTGGGTGATGTCAGAGTTAGCCTGCTACCTTGGTTGACGTAAAGTTTTCCTTCTGGTCTCTTTGCATGAGGAAGAGGAAGAAGGCCGTTCCTTTGAGCTTAAGTCAATCCATCCACAAGAGACGAGCCTTCCCAAACATTCTTCCCCCGTGGACACAGAGGGCCGGTGGTGCTCGTCTCCTGGGCATCTCTGCCCGCCTTGCCAGTGTCTTTCTTTGGCCAGAGCCGTTGGTTCCCGAGGCTCCCAGAGAAGATGGCCCCACAGGGGTGGTGGGGGGCGGGGAGAGAACAGTGCAAGAGCCCAAGTCACCAGGGTGACTGCCCACAACACGCGGCAGCCTTCCAGAACCTTCGGCTTCTCTTAGGGGCAGACATGCAGCAAGTAATGAGGTCCCTCTTACTTATCAGCCCTGTCTTGTTGCCCGGTGGGCCTCGGGGTGGAAAGGGCAGCATGTTCCCATGCTGTCATAACTCGAAGCTGAGCTACGGCTGGGGCAATGGCCAGAGCCAAGACTCCCAGGGCGAGGCCCCGTCCTCTCTGTGTGACCTCCACGGCCCCCTCCCTCTTTCCCAGCCTCGGTTTTGTTGTTTGTCAAGAGGAACCAGGAACAGTGGTCTAGCTGGGGTGGGGGAGGCTGAGGCTGAGCCCTTCTCTGGGTGAGGAGGGGCAGGGGAGCACGTGGTCCTCCCTCAGGGCCTCAGGGCTGCGTAAGGCAGCAGGCCCTCACTGTTCGGACCCCCTCCCTTCAGGTCTTGTAATTTGGTCTGTCTCTCATGGGCTTGGGGCATCTCTAGGTGAACTGGGGAGAGGGGGGCATTGTCTGCACGTGTTCCAATATAAGCTCTTCGGAAGACCGTTTCCTCAGAACAGATAACCATTTGCTTTCTTCTCTACTGCACAAGGCTGTGCTGTGTGTCTGGCAGAGTGCTGGAGGTTGGGGTGGGTGGGGGAGGAGGGGGAAGGGAGATGTCAGGGAGCCAGATCGGGCCCATGTTCTGTCCTGCTCGCTGCTTCCACCGGCTCCTTGAGCCTTGGTTGAGCGGTGGGTGGTGCTAAAACAAACAACCACAAGACAAGCAGCTCAGCCTGGGTAGGTGATAGTGCAGGGCCGGAGCGCTAGCACAGGTGTGCTGGGGACCTAGGGGGGCACGGGACAGTGCTGGTCCTGGCCCGGTACATCTCAGCTTGAGTCTAGGAAATGTAGGGAACGAGCATCTCCGAGTCGCCCAAAGGAAATGCTTCCAGGAATATGTAGTGCAATTTCCGAACATGAATTCTTGCACGAGGTTGAGAAAGCCAGCCCTGGAAAGGGACGTCTGTCCTACAGAGGAGTCTGTCCCGTTGACTCGGCTGATGACATTTTTTTTGGATGTTCGATGAAGGGGGCTTCAAAAGTTCACCTGCACAACGGAATGGAAACACGATGGCATTTGAAGGACCCCTTGCATCCAGGCTTGCTCTCCCTCTCAGTGCATCCTAGGGGAAAGGGGAGGGGAACTGGCAGCTTGTTTTGTCAGGCTAGTGTCTTCTCCTTTCACTCCCATTGTTTTTTTGCCCAAGAGCCGTCTTCTTAATCAACGGAAACACATCACCCCAAAACGGCGAACCCCCAGTCATGGGGACAGGCCTTTGGGGATGCGACTCGATTTCTGACTCAAAGCCAAAGGCCACGTAAAGGAAATGTCTTCTTCGTGGCTGGAAATCACTCCTGTCTGGAAGCCTCATGGGACTTACTCTGTGCACACCAGACCGCCCCTGCTGAGCCTATGCGTGAGCACCAGTTTTCTTCTGTGCTCACCTCTTCCGTTTGTCTGCTTGCATGCAGTTCTTGTGACAGCATATGGTTGATTTTGTATGTCAGTCTAGTCTTTCAGTCGCTGCCTTTTTATTAGAGTATTTAATCCAATTACATTTAATTTAATTATCCACGGAGGGCTAAGTCCATTAACTTGCTCTTTCTTTTATATTCACCCAATATTTTGTTTTGTTCTGATCCTCCCCCCACTACCCTGTTTTTGTTTGGATTTGAGTCAGTTTAGTACTCCCATTTTTTGGCTGTGCTTCTCATTTTATTCTGTTTTTATAGCTGCAGTAAAGATCAGAGTTTGTATCTTTGACTTCCCCCTTATTTTAGAAATGATAGAAAGAACATGTGTTCTGCTGTGAGGTAACAGACTTCAGGAAGGGAGACCTCTCATCCAGGGGCTTTGTAGTCGGTCTTTGAAATCATTGGCTCAGTCCAGCATTTATAGGATACAAAGGATGAGACTAAGTATCCATTTCTTGTAAAACAAACAAACAAACTTCTCCATTAGTGGCCAGTTTTAGTTCATTAGAAATGCTGTGGGAAGAGTTCCTTCCTGGGACCTGATGGAATCTGCCCATCAGTTGACGAAGATCAAGTTATGGGGTGTGTGACACTTTCTCCCGGCTCACAGCCCTGATCCGAGGGAAGGGGGGGCGCGTCCCTGGAGTGTGGCCGGGATCACCCTGTCTCTTACATGAGATACAAGGAGGTACCTGAAGCTCTTGATATGGGGGACTGCCCAGGAATGGCGGGGCTCCTAGTTTTTGGAAGGTAACAAGCAGACAACCTCTGTCCTGGGATCAATGACAAGGTGGAAGGGTGGAAGTGTGTCTGACGTCCACCTCATGCAACTCCGCTTTGGGGGCTGATCCTGGTCTCTAGCTCCTCCCCCCCCGCCCCGCTGAAGCTAGAAAAAGAGAACACCTCCCCCCAGAACTGGCCTGCGCACTGATGTCTAGCCCCCTTCCTAAACGGGGAGAGAGGAGATTTCTGTTTGCAAATGTCACCCACATGAAACATGTCTGTTAAAGCAAAGGCAGCTTCAGCTGGAGAAGTAACTCCCCTTCCCCTGAGGAATGGCCATGGCGCTAGCCTTCTACCCCAGCGCATCTCTCTTCTGACAGGCTGGTTAGGAGCCCTGGTGGTGGAGTGGTACACATTGGGCCACGATCTGCAAGGTCTGCAGTTCGAAACCACCCCCTGCCCCTGGGTTTCCCGGGCTCCGTCACTTTTCCTGAGCAAACCATAAACAATCTGTTTTTAGGGTTTGGCCTGCAGCTGCCCTCAGGTTGGCAGGGTTGGTCTATAGACTTTGCAAACAAGGTGATTGTAGTGCAGTGTGCAGGTGGCCTTCTAGGGCCTACCCAGAAGGGATCGGTCGGTTTGCATCAGTTCCCGCCCCGCCCCGCAAGTGGCTGCGCCTGGAAACTGCGGGAGAGGGGCTGGGTGGGTGGGGCATTGTGCCCATAGACTGGTTTCTGGGACTGAGAGAGGCTGTCACTCATGGCCATGGAGCCACCGGCTCATCCATTCTGACTCAGCGGATTGCTGCAGGGCAAAGCAGGACTATTCCCAGGGGTTCTGAGGCTTAAGGAATCTCCTCATGACACAGGACTCCAATCCAGAAGAAGAAGCCCAGAAAGGGTCTGCTGGCAGAGATCAGGGCTTCAGGCCTGGAAGGGCCCTCTGACCGCTGGCAGTGACTAAGCACAGGCTCAAGAGGGGCCTGTCCTTGGGCTGGGAAGACCGCAAGCCTGAGGACCCTGCGTGGAAGAATTGACTCCCTGCTCGTGGATCCACAGGGTGCCCTGAGCCTTCTCGAGCGCACCCTGGACTCCACGTGTGGCCTGTGGGTTCTGTGTGGCTCCTGCCGTGGGTACCAATGCCAGAGAGAGGCAGAGAGCCCCACGGGGAGGGCCAGCTGGCGTCAGAGTCGGCTTTGCCCTTGTACTTCTGCCCTTGTCCCACCTTCCAAGTCAGGTCCCGGCTCTCCTCTCCTGCTGCCTGGACAGACCGCTGCAGCTGACGGCCCATTTTTATACACGTGGGGCAATGCCTTCCCTTGGCATTTGCTTCTCCTGGCCACGTCTCTCTACAGGCGGCGACTGGAGCCTTGACCGTTGCGTCTGGATCTTTTCTGTGTCTGGGAGGTCATTTTAGTGGGGTCTCTTAAGTAGCTTGTACAACAATGCATACATCAACTGTATCAAGTATATTTCTACATATGTTGCCATCATTATTTCGCATTTACTTATATTTGAACCCTTGGTATAAGCTCTTTTTTCCCCTCCCCTCCCCACCCTCATAACCCCTTTGTAAATTATTTTTATGTCTTACACCGACCGCTAGCTCCCTTCCCCCATGGTTTCCATCGTTCACCCCCTGAAAGGTGGGGTGGTTATGCGTTGGTCATTGCTCCCCTTTTCTCCCCACCTTCCCTCTACCCTCCTGGAATTACTACTCCCATTCCTGTCTCTGGACTCCATGTGCCCTGAGCTCTCATCTCTTATCTGTCCCTATGTACATGCTCCAGTCTACCCCACAGTTAAAGGCAAGACTTTAATACATCATTACTCTGATATAAAACTCTCTGCTACACGTATGAGTGTCTATGAATTTGTTTCTCTAGTCACCCAGATTAACACGGTCAGCACTGCTGGGGGGCAGCGAGGTTGGGTTTGGTTCCATTTGGATGAATCAGAACCCCTGGTGGAAGGAGCCGGGGGCATTTTCACACGATTCCAGGGGAGGCCCAGCCATGTGTGGCTGGTGTGCAGTAGGATGCTGGACCAGGATTCCAATGCCAAAGGGGCTTGTACTCAAGGGTGCATTGGGAGCGGGCCGGGTTCCCACGGTTGTGACATGAGTGCAAAGCTGGTGGCCGCCGGAGCATGGCTGGCCTCTGTGTGGCTGTGTAGTTCCTTCTGGCATCCCATGCTCGCACCCTGGGCTCCTGATGGGCCCGGGACACCTCTTCCGCTCTCCCACTGCAGACGTAGACCCTCACTGTTCTTGGTCTGGTGACAGGAATCCTGTGCGGTGTAAGAATTCCAGTGCATTCCTGTTTCCGTTCCCTTGGCCAACCCAGAGCTGCTTGGAGGCCTTACCCCCAAAAGGCCCGGAGGGGTTTTCTGTAAGGCAGACCCTTGTAGTCCAGGCATGGTCTGAGAACTAGAGATGTGGAGAGAAATGACAGTTACGTGTGATGGTGTGAAAATCTGCAGGGTCTGCACCATCAAGACTGCATGGCAGTGAGGAGAGGGGCCTGGCGAGCTTTCCCGGTGTCCAGAGGAGCAAGCGCATTTCTCAATCTGCAGGAAGGAAGCTCTGCCCCGCTTCATGGGGTTGGGGGAGCCTGTCCTCCCCTATTGGGGTTCGCAGAGCCTCCCAGAGTGACCCTCATCCTTTCTGATCTCAATCCCCAGTCACTGTCGATCCTGATCTGCACCCGCTGCCTCTGAACATACCACTTCACAATACAGACAGGTGATTTAAAACCGTGAGCTGGTATGGACGAGTGTCCCGCTCTAAAATCCACGCTGTGCGTGGCGATGTGCTATGCAGAGAACCTGGGATTCCTAGCCTGTTCTTGGATTATGACATCTCTCCCTTCTGTGTATCGGCATGTGTGATTCTTCTCCTTTTGAAATGGCTGTTCCTGCCCTGGGGTCAGCCTGCTATTGAAGAACCTGTCTGCTCTCATTGATCAGCTAAGAGCTGGTTATATATTGTGGCATGAAACCATCGGGAGCCTGGGTTTTGAATGAGCAGCTCTCCCACCTATTTCTTGCTAAGGAACCTTCAGGAGTGGTTTTCTCTGCTAGCTGGTTCTCATTACTTGTCACTGGAAATAGAATTCAGTCCTCAACTTTTCATAGTTACGCACACGCGCGCGCGCGCACACACACACACACACACAGATGGATCTGTTTATGGACACGGCTTCCTGGTTATAGTGAATCTTTGGATGACTCACTCCGGTTTCCTAGGTAGCTAATCCAGATGCCTATAAAGAATTAATCTTGTCTAATATTTATTTCTCTGACTTTCTAAAAATTGCTTTTATTGACCCATCGAAGGCACACAGAGCAGCTTAGAAAAGCCTTGCAAACTGCAGGGGTCCCTCTTTTGTTCTGACTGTTGGGGGCCCAGGCTTTTCACCTTTGATTACAGTCTTGCCTGTGAATGGAAGATGGATGTTGGCTCTTTTAAGGGAGAATCTATTTCTGTCAATTTAAAAAAAAAATCGGTATTGTATAATGACTTTTATCAACTGCCTTTTAGACAGGTACTGAACCTGTATCTCTTCTTCCTCCTAATCCTGTGACCTACTTCTAGAATGGCACTGTGACTTACTGTTTTCACAATTCATGGGTGGACTTCTCCACATCAGAATATCCTCTCCCTGCTGGGGTTCACTGAGCTCTGTCAAGGTGGATCAGATGTTCATGTGTTGTTGGAGGGTCTTGTGTTCTAATGGAGGTCTTCTGCACCTCACGAAGGCGGAGAAGACTCATGTCCTTGTCTGTTGACATCCTCCAGTAACCCTTTGCCATGGACTTAGGGGAACCTGTGTTGTGGCAGGGTAGGCGCCCGTGTGCTTTGGAGGACATCCCCATGCCCGTTGGCTGCTTGTTTAGAAGTCAGTCCCCAGACCTTGCCTCCCAGGTGCACAGAGGCAGGGTCGAGCCCAAACGTGTCTGCAGACACAGTAAAATCAAAGACAAACTCACTGCCATCACACCAGTAACAGCGCATGGTGACCCTGGAGGACAGGGAAGATGTGCCCCTGTGGGCTCCCTAGACTAGCTCTTCACAGGAATGGCAAGCCCGGTCATTCTCACTCATGGGTTCACACGACTGGCCTTGTGGATCGCGGCCCCACACCACTGCACCACCAGGTCTCCTGTGAACAGTCATGCCGGCCATGACCCAGTGCCAACTGGAACACACAGGCATTTCCGTGGCTCCCGAGTTGGTGACGCCAGCCGGTGCGCTGGCCTGGCCGAGCTTGCAACATGCGTGGGCCCCCTGTCCATCTGTGGGGTGACTTGGCATCCCCTCACCCAGCTCCCTCATCCTCCCAGCATGCAACTGTGCGTGCTTTTGAGGGAAGATGGGGATAGGGACACGGACTATGAAAGATGGGAGATGGTGCCCCTGAATAGGGAGAGCAGAAAGCCCCATCCAGCATGGACTGGGTCCCTGGGCGAGGATGCATGGGGACAGTGCACCACTCCAGCAAGAATACTGATAGTTCTCAGATCCTTCCTGAGACTCCTCTTCTCCTGCCTCAGACCAATGCCAATGTTGCAGCTGTTTGAATCCGCTGAGGCGATGGTCAGCGCTTCCTCTGTGTGAGTGTGTGCGTTGTGGAAGAGTGAAAACCAGGCATCAAGAATCCACCATTGGGGGTTTAAAAGCTCTCCCTTAGAATTCCCTGGTTGGAGGTTGGAGTCCACCGATACACACTTGGGAAGAGAGACCTCCCGGTCCTGTACTTAGGAGCAATCAGCTACTGAGAGGGCCTTCAAGGGAGAAGCACGGGGTCCACTGAGCCAGCAGGTGGTGGCCAGGCATCAGAGAGGAGCGGCTCAGTGGCAGCTGCTCCTGGATTCTGTTGAATTCCCTGAGACATACACTTCTGACAGACTTCTCAACATCCTGTGTGGTCCCTGTAGTTCTTCCTTTCCCTGGGACAGAGTCGGGGCACTGGTGGCTCGGCACTTTTGTGGCTGAGAGAAGTGGACTCTGGGCCTTAAGGGGCCACTCTGCCACCATCAAAACCTGCCCTTTCTGGTCTCGATCCACTTGGAAGAGCTGGGTGATGACATTGCAGTGGGCGGGAGGCTAGCATGTACCACAGGAGGGGCTATAGGCACAGGTGGCAGGGCAAAGGGAAAAAGCTTGGGGCGAAGGGGGCAATAGCAGAGATCTCTGTGACTCTGGACCTGCTACACAGTGGCTGCGTGAAGCCCAGAGTCCCTGGGTCGGAGCCCATTCTGTGCTGTCTGAAATGGGTGAGCCGTGGTGCCAGGTGCTTCCTACAGGGGTTCTGATGTAGACGTGGTCTCAGATCCAGACCCCAAGGTCCAGAGCCCCTGCCTTGAAGAACATGGTGGCCTTGGGCAAAGTACTTGCCCCCAGCCCCACCATTGCCGTGACACGTGGTTGGTCCAGTCTGATCCGACCCAAGGGACTCTGTGTAACAGAACTTCACGCAGCCTGATCTTGTCCCATCCTCCCAAGTATTGCTAAGCTGGGCCCTTTGTTGCAACCGCTGTGTCCATCTATCTCCCTGAGCACCTTCCTCTTTTCCACTAACCCTCCACCAGAGTCCAGGGACTGGGCCCTCCTGATGACGTGTCCAGAGTACATGAGATGAAGTCTCATCACACTTGCTTCTAAGCCTTCTGACCACCTTTCTTCCATCACAAACTGTCTTGTTCTTCAGGGAAATGGCCTGTCCAGCATCCTTCTATTCCTACCGCGGTTCTCAGCAGACGGGGGTTCATTAAACCTAGCTCTGTGTTTTGGTATTTGTAGGGGGGGGGTGAGGCGACAGCGATGGGGAGCACTGTGTAGATGAAGTAACCAGCACCTGGGGGGCCTCTGTGTACATGCACGCGTGCACAAGCATGCTGTGTGTGTGAGTACACTCGCCTCGCTGCCCGCGGTCTTCCAAGAACAGACCAGAGACAGGACTGGGCCAGGTACTCCCTGGGGTGCTGGTGACACCGTGGGGACAGTCAGGCGGTGGCTCCCTCCGTCTCTAGGGCTGTGATGCCTCCCGCTCTCCATGAGTCGGCCTCTGACTGCCCGGCCAGCTCTGTGCAGGAGTGTGTTCTCAAGGGGCGAATTCCCCCTCCACGTGGCTTTCAGCAATACTGATTCTGTCGAGGTCAAGCCTCTACGTTGCGTTTTCACCAAGAAACAATGTGGTGACTTCTTTTCACCCCACCCAGTTCTTCTCAGGGAGAGCGGCTCTGGGCCGAGCCTATGGCAGGACCGAGAGTGGCAGAGCACGCCTGCTTTTTGGCTCAGGGACAGGGGAGGGCACTGGACTCTTTACAAGACTCTCATGGTGCAGTTAGTGACCGCTGCCCTCTCACAGAGGGAGCTGTGTACGTGCTACCACAGATGGGGGGAGTGTGTTAGTCTCAGGTGACTAGAGAAACAAATCCAGAGACAACTCGTGTTGTATAAGAAAGAGTTTTATTTACAGAGTAATTGTACATTAAGAAAGGATCCCAGCCCAGTCCAGATCAAGTCACGTCTGATATTAGTCTACAGGACTGATACCAATCTGTAAAGTCTCCTTCAGACTCAAGCAGCACATGCAATGCTGGCAAATGCAGAATGATCACAGGCCTGTGGGTGGAAAGTCTTGTGGATCCAGTGGTGTGGCTCTTCCAGCTTAAGGCACTAGCATAGCTTCATGTGTCTTGTCAGCTGCAGTGTCCCCCAGGGAATTATTTATTTCCTTAGTGCCTCCACAGGAGGTCATAAATCTACAACCTGATCGACAGACTAAACTCCACCCCATCCCTCTTAATCCTCTCAAATTGACACCACAGGGGAAATGGAACAGAAAACTATGAGATGTTTTGTCTTTAAGGCCAAAGAACTACTTCTCTCTTTCATTTTCTATTTTCATCTGGATATCCGTCTTCTGGAGTGCTCCACTCGACTTCCCAAGTGTGACTGCATTTGGCAAAACACAGTGGGCGAACTTTTCCTCCCTTGAACAGTAATGGCAAACATCTTCCTGGGAGTGCTGGTGGCTTTTGACTGGATGGCCAAACACATGGCTGCCTCCAGTGTCCCACAGTGCAGGTGAGGGAAGATGTGAGTGTATGATATGACTCAGCAGTGAGTGGGTGGCTTCCTGCTGGGAACCAGGGGAGCCAATGTCACATGCACTCCGGGAATGGACTCCCACCTGGAAGGGAGGGGTGAGCCAGGAGTGGCGCATCCTTGGTCTGATTTTCCCTCCCTGTCAGACCTCCTGGCCTGATCTCTCTAGTTTCCGCATGCTCAGGAGGGAGGAGGATCTACCAGAGGGAGGGGGTGGGGGGAGGGGAGATACATGTTTGGATTTGGGTTCACCCACCCCTATGAGACCCCTTTCTTTCCCGTGGTGGGTTCTGGGTGGTCATTGCCATGACTACATACAGACCCACTGTGAGGGAATATGGTACTCAGGGGGAGGAAAGGTGGTGGTTGCCATCAGAGACGGAGTTGTGTGGCCTTCTGGAAAAAGGGGACATTGGTGACATAGTCAACATCCACCTTGGCAACAGGCTTAATATTCCCAAAATACATTGTTTCAGCATCTTCCCTCTGAACTGTTGGCATTGGCCTGAACATCCTTCCTCTCCCTCCAAATGGAGGACCCAACCCCTCCTGGGCCATCTCTGTGACAAGACCTTCTCTAACCCCCCTGTTCTCCATGTGCTCCCGCGTGGAAGGTCATGAAGGAGGGGGAATCTCTGAGTTGTGGAGGAGGCAAGGGACTCCCTGAGTCCTGACCAACTCAGTGGCACCTACCAATGCGTCCTATAGGATAATACAGGAGACATGGAGGGAAACACTGCGTGGTGGTCGTCTGAAATTCAGACTGAGCGGGAGTGCGTGTGCCTGGCAACCCTCCCCCAGCATCTGAAAAGCTCACAGGCCTGCAGTGCCCCAAACGAGACAAAAATCAATAGATGCATAGAAAAGCCCTTCTGATCTGAGAATGTGACGGCCTTCAGGGTTATTCTGTTCTACCCATCTCCGAGGGGAAGGCCGTGTTTCTACGGCACAGCGTGGGAGACCACCAAACCTGCTGACATAAACCCCCCACCCACGCGCCCCTCTAAAGAAACCGGATCCTCTTCATCTCCCACTTGTGTCTCGCAGCGGCAGGAAGACCATGTCTGCCGACGAGAAAGTGTTTAATTCCAGGATCCACATGAGTCCATCCGTCACTGGAGCGTATGTCTGGCAAGGATTGAAAGCCAAGGCAGCCTCACAAATATTTCAAGACGGAATTTATATCTTTCTAACACATGGTTCATATACAGATGTAATACCTCGAGAGCTTTGCAGTGCTCAAATAATATCCTGGCTTCACTACAAGGGATGTCTGCAGCAGACCACAATACCAAAATCATTTGCTTTTTAAATGTGTTAAAAGAGAGCGAGGTGGACGAGGGGCCCCTGCCGGAGAGGCCCGCTGCAGTCTGCAGTTGGTCCACGATAATGGAGCAGAACCCAGCTATGTCGACTGAAGCCAAGTATGTGCCTGCCTCCTGCCCAGAGAGGAAGGTCCTGTTCTCTGGCCTTGGCTCGAGAGAGGAAACGCTCTGGGCTCGTAACTCGTGTTTCAATCAACGTTCAGTCGTCCTCCGCTTCCTCCACAACAGGGAAACCTCCCCTTCCCAGCATTCCACACGGGAGCACACGGAGAAGAGAAGTGGAGTGATAGAGAAGGTCCTGCTACAGAGAAGGCCCAGGAGAGGTTGGGCCCTCCATTTGGGGGGAGGGGAAGAGGATGCTCGGGCCAGTGCCAACAGTCCCAGAGGGAAGATGCTGGCGCAGGGCCGGGCACTGTGTCCTTCTGTCATCCTCACTGCCGTGTCCATGCTTGTTGAGGTCACAGTGTCCATCTCGTCAATGCTCTTCCTCTTTTTCACGGAACCTTGGCTTTACGTGGGACATACTTAACTTGTAAAAGCAAACCATTTCTAAAACGGGCTCATGGTCATCCCAAACTTGGCCTGGGCAAGGATAAAAGTCCTGCTTTTGTAGGTCTGTCCAACTACCCCCCTGGTCTCTTGTTGAAGAGCCACTGACTCTCCCAGAGAATTCCTTGATGCTGGAGCCTTTGGGGCATTAGCAGTCCCTGGGGTCCAGATGGTGAAGGCTCTGTCCCCCCTGCCACCCACTGCCATGCTTGTGCCTGGGAACAGAGTCAGAAAGGGACTTGGACAGCTTCCACTGCATGTGCAGTTGGTCTTGGGGCCGCCGCCTGCTCTCCCCGCTGCATCCACTGCCGTCCCCTCTTCCTCCTGGCTGTTGGCTTCAGTGTCCTGTAAGCCAAGCCGGGGGGAGCAGCCTGGTCCCCCTTCCTCCTCGTCCAAGTGACAGGTCCGACCCTAGCCACCTTCTCTCACATGACCACTCTTCCCCTTTTATGCCTCTTTCCTAGACTTGATCCCCTCCGAGGACAGAACCAGGCCTCAGCTCACACAGCGAGGAGTTTGGCAGGAAAGCCAGCCCCAGCAGGGTTTCATACCACGTGGTGGTTGGGTTTCATACGGAGAGTAAGCATTCCAGAGCTTGCCTGCAGACCTTCACGGGATCTGTCGACCATGCACTTCCCATTCCCATTGTTGGCCTGGGCCCTCTGACTCCTGGTGGCAGCATTGGGGTCTCACCCTCGCTCACAGTTAGCATGGTAGGCTTTGTGTGCAGGAGATGACAGTTTTGATTCCTGCCCCTCTCTCTGTTCTGAGCTTAATCTGGCTTCTCAAGGAATCATTCCTGCCAGGAGGTGGATGTGCATCTGTCTCAGGTGAGGATTCTGATTAGCTTGACAGTTCTTAAGAAATAACTTGGGATTGTGACGTAGGCATAGACAAGGAGGGTCTGGGCTTGGTTTGGGTGGAGCAACCTGTGAGGAACTTAACATTGCTGGGCAAGCTGAAACAAATCCCCCAAGAGAACCTCTCCAGGGAAACCCAGACCTCCCCCGGACACACACACCATGTCAGCAGGGTCACAGCCAAGTCCCGTCCTCATTGGGGTTTGTACTCCTCACTCCTTGAGCCCACACCTGTCCTCTCTGCACGTGAGGCTGCAGCAGTGCTGTCTCTGACCAGCACCGCCCCAACCTCCTGTCCTTCAGATGACGCCAAGTGGCTTCAGGTCCGAGAATGCCACACGCAGCAGCACAAACACTGCCCCGCCCCTCCCTCCTCCCTCCCACCCAGTGCTGTAGCCCCTGGGTCCATCTCATCGCTCAGTGTCTACTTCTCTGAGAATGAGGTGTGACTTCTTAGGGGCCGTTTCTTAGGGTGAGAGGGAGTCAGTGGAGCCCCGGACCTCAACACTCCTCCGTGCCAGAAGGAGCATCGGGATGGGGTGCAGTGAGTTCCGAATCACGGTTTCCCAGACGCAACAACTGGAAACGGAGGGACCTGTTCACCACCACCAGGTTTTTACCCGAACCTGGCCTTTGTAAAGAAAACATTATGCAGAAATTTCAAAGTAAGTGAGTTCCGAGTTAAATAATACAATTTAAAGAAGAAATACAATACATTAAAAAAAGTTAGCTCCAGTATGGCCCATTCGTTGAGACGGGTAAGGATCTGGGTCTGTGGACACGGATGTGGAAAGGCAGATGTGGAGAGAGCATCATTGTTTGAAAAGAGAATCCCCTTCCATAAAATCAACTGGTCGCGCTTTTCAGGAGATTTTTCCCTTCTTTGCTTTTGTCACTAGGACCTGCCTGGTTTTCTCAAACAAACAAACAACATCAACAAACAAAAAACAAACCCCTGTCTATGGTGGTCTGCTGTGGGCATTTTCCTTAACTATTTTCTTAAAAAGGTTTACTAAATTGTCATCAACATCGATAACATGGTTAACCAGTTCCTATGAAGATTCTTTTTAAAAAACTCTTAAGACCTATCTTTTTTCAATCTAAAAATAGTACAAAAAACCAGCAAAACTAAGAAAATTACAGCAAAATGCTTTGAACACAGCCGCAAAAGGTTTAAACAACCAGTACTAACAACGCCAACTAATGCAGAGTGACCAAACCATGAGCTGCCTTCTCTTTTTAGCAGTCTTTGTTTCTATTAAAGATTCTCTCCAGAGCATTATTTTACTTCCTATCTCATGATTAAAAATGATAGGAAATAGTAATATCAGTATTAGAAAAATTAGCGGAAAAGATAAATAAGGATCACCAATGAAACAAAATGTCTATGAAAAAGGGAAACTACAGAAATGAGCTGGGAACTTTGTTCACAAAAGTCACGTGTGTTGGGTCAGATTCTGATGTTTTGTTGGAGTTCTGAGGCAAAGTTTTCTCGACATTTCGGATAGAAATACTATTATGTATGCGAAGTACCAGGCTTGGACTGTAAATGAAATAAAGTTCAGTTGTGCCACTTGGGAAGGAGCCCAATTGGGACAGACTGGAGAGGTAGGAGTTGGGAGGAAGAATCGCTTCACAAGGAAGCCTCACTAAGGGTATCGCTCCCAGGCAGGGGCCTGAGTGTCCAGGTGTGTGTGTGTGTGTGTGTGTGTGTGTGTGTGTGTGTGTGTGTGCGCGCGCGCGCGCGCGCGCGCGTCTGTGTGTAGAACAGCAATGCAAAGGCCTTCTCAGTCTGGGGACCACAGATGCTAAGGACACGGAGGAGACAGAATGCACAGGTCAAGGGGGCTGGCGGTGTGACCACAGCAGGGTGAGCAAGATGGCACTGCCCAGAGGTAAAGGTCGGACCTTCCCGCCTGAGCGATTGTGTGTGTATCATGAAGTGTAGCTAAGAGCATGTGACCTTGGCTTTCTGGACGGGCCTTCCCACCTGGTGATTTGTGTGCCTGGACCTTCTCTCTCCCTCAGTTTCCCCACCTCTTATTGGGTCCTGTCCTGTCCACTGGCATCACATCACCCCCAGGGTGACAGTAGGCTATTAAGATAAGTTCCTGCTGCTGTCATCCCTCTGGTGGTGGCTATGTGTTAGTCTCTTAACCCCAGGCCAGCGACGCAGGAGACCGATGTGGCTTTCTGCCCCCAGAATGTGTTAGTCTCAGAATCCCACCGGGCAGTTCTCCCCACTCTGAGGGTCACGTGCACATCTCGGTGGGAGCACCGTGCCCACTCTCGCTCCCGTGGAGGCCGTGGGTGTGTTTGACCAGCTGGTCTTTTGGCTGGCAGCCAAGCACATCACTGCTGTGCCTCTGAGACCCCTACAGCACCTTATTGCATGAGGATAAGCGTCAAAGGGCTCAGGACCCCTCGTGGCACAGAGGGTGAAGTGCTGGCCTGCACCTCAGGGGGAAGATGAGGCTGCTCCCCTAAAGACGGTATCACAGAAACCGAGGGGAGCAGTTTTGCCTGTCCCACGAGACTGTGCACGGCGACCTGGCGTCAACAAGATGGCAGCGCGTTCTGTGCTGGAGTCTCAAAGAGCTCTAGGCGGTGTCAGCCAGTTTCACGTGTAAAGGATCACGATGGTGCTTGCTGCGCGGTAGTTACTCCACTAACGTTCACCGTGATGGAAATAAACGCTTTCTGAGCGTGCACCCGGTGGTTAGCACGGCCATTGGGCTCTCTGTACAGCTCTCGTCTGTCCATTCTTCCACAACTCCTTGTCGTCATTGGGCAGAGAACTGTTTCCAACATGAGCTAGGCTTCGCCGACTGGAGGCTCTGGACGGGCTGCACCCGGGGTAAGCTCCAAACCCTGCCTCGGAAGATCCAGCCTGATGCGGACTCTGTCTCCTTCCTGTCCTTGGAGCAAACTGCCTGTCCACACCACCGTTCGCGCCACTGTGGCCAACCTGACCGACTTCGTGTGGCTAGAACTCACTACCTCTCCACTGCCCTCCAAAAACCAACCAAACCAAACTCCAGTCGTGTCAATTCCAACTCCCAGTGACGAATTCCATGGCAGGTCAGGGCAGGATTGCCCTTCTGGGTTTCTAAGACCATAACTTTGTACAGGAGTAGAAAGTCTCAACTTATGGAGTGGCAGGTGGTTTTGAACTTCTGGCCTTGTGCTTAGGACCTCACATGTAACCATTATGCCACCAGGCTCAAAACCCCTACGTTAGATCTTGGTTCTTCTCCAGTGTCCCTCTCTGCAGACAGGAGGTGGGGGTGGGGGTCAGATGCAGAGGCAGTCGATGAGGGCATCTAGCAGGATTTCATGGAGAAGCAGAAGAGCTTTGAAAAGACAAAGGAGCAAAAAAAGTGATGCTCAGGACCCTATCATTGGAGCTGGTTCTTCTAACTGAGATGAAAAGGGGACCTGGTCAAAGGTGTCACCCAGCCGTGCAACCTGGGAGCTGTCATTGAAGGCTGTGGCATCGTCAAGACAGGGAGATGGAAAGCACTGCTTTGGACTTGGGCTGAGGGGCGGAGCTCTGCTTCCGAGTGCATCCAGTGTAAGCCGGTGGTGGTGGGACATCCTTGAGATGAAAATGTAGATATGCAAATGTAATTTGAGCTTGGGTGGGTGAGAAAATATGGAGTAGGGCTGTGTTAGCTTGAAAACCAGTGAGTGCTGTGAGAGACAGCAGGGTGAGAGAATAAGAAGCCTCGGTCGCATCACAGTTAAACACTGTTCACCTGGAGCTTGACAGTTCAAAGCTCCCCCTTGCCCTGTGAGGGAAAGGTATGACTCTTGGCTTCTCTGAAAATGAGCAGCCTTGGAAACCCTGGTGGGGCAGTCCGACCCCATCCCATGGATCACCGTGAGTCCAAACCAACCTGAAAGCTCACGGTAACCCAGGTAGGAAGGGAAGACAGATAAGAGGTGAGAGGGGATCGTCCGGAGGATGGAAGTGGAAGGGTGTGTGGAGAAGATGAGCAGCCTTGCACCGTCGCAGGGGGCCATGCCTTCAGCAGCAGATGCTCATGGATGCCCAAGGTTGCGACAAGGATGCTGGAGTGAGCCACCACGTGGTGTACGTGGGCCCCCAGATGCAGATTTACTTGATGGTGGGCTCTGTTGACTAGGGCTGCAATGGGAGATGTCATCGTTTCCTTCCTACTCTGGGGCTGCCAGCCTTCAAAAATTGCTCCTAGGCGGCAGATGTCAGAGACCTGGTTACATCTCCCTCCCCCAAAAGTATCACAAATGACTTTCTGCAGCATGTCTTTATATCTATGAGGTGCAAAGTGAATCGATGCATGAGATACCCACGGGGCTCGGATTGTGCCGTGACTGGTGGTGCCCTTTATTTATCGGGCAATCTTCAGAAAACAGTCAAACTCGTCTGCAGTTCAGGGCCACCATTTGTAAAATGGGATCCATATGAGCCAATGGGTATAAAAATATTCACTTAATGTTGTAAATGATTTTGCTCTCCACAGATGGGAGGCTCTTTGGACTTAGAGGCATAGGGGGAAGTTCTGTTTATGTGCAGTAAATACAACTTGTGCTTGGAGTATAGATTCATTTGGAACATTTATGGGAAGCTATAACTAGCTTTTCTTTGCATTTCAAAATGACATATAAAACATTTTTCTTAGAATTGTGATTGTTCCATAATACTTGATTGCTTTTATTTCCAAATAGGCTCTGTCCTCTGGCTTGCCCAAGGCTGAATGTCTTTGATGCCAGCAACGCTGGTTAGAAAGTAATCCATTCAGTTAGTTGGTTTGTCATCATGAGCCCGAATGATTGATTTTAAGTCGGTGTTCTTTTCTCATCTTGAAAGGAGCGTGTGCTTGATTATAGAAAAATTAGAAATTCATACCAATTGAGAGGAGAGATGCATAATTGAAGGCATAACCCCAACATAGTTAACACCCGGCAAGGACATTTGGGTGTATTTTTCCTCCAAAGACGGAGCCTTGCAACAAAAGCACAATGCAATGACGTTAAGCACGTCCCTGCCTTCTGAGCTCGCTGATCTTCTGGCCAGACCTCTGAGGCCAGAGGGACTGCGAGGGAGCCGGAGCCCAGCGTAGAACTGTAACTCACTTCCAGGACTTAGAAGACTGGTGGTTTCTAACTAATGACCTCGAGGTTAATCAACCCAATGTGTGATCACTTTGCCACCAGGGCTCCTTAATCTGGTTAGGGTAAAGTGACCAGACGTCCCTCTTTTTAATAATTTAACAACATCGCGCGATGTTTTAAAATTAAAATAAGTATATTACAATACTATTTTTTGCGTTCTCTGAAAAAAATTTGTTGCTCCATATAGACCAAATTTTTAATCAAGAACCTGGTCAATGGTGCCCCGCTTAAAATCTGATCACTTTAGGTTAGGGACCCTTGAAAAAAAAGCTTCAGGGCCTTCAAAGGGCCTTGATGGGGCCCGGTTCATTCAAAGCAGAGCAGGATCTTTTTTTTTTTTCTTTTCCTATCGCCACAATGCACCTACTCATTCGCGAGAATTTCTTTGGGAAACCTTATCCCATGGATCCCACAGCCTTGATCTTGCCCCCTTGATTTCCCTTTGTTCCCAGACCTCAAAGCCATTTTTTAAAATGGCAGGTTTAGCATTAATCCCTGTGTAGACCCTGCAGAAACCGCCTGGCTGTAACAGAGGGATGTGGATGGACGCCTTGGTATCAGGCAGCATTGGAGAGCTGATGGTAGCAGATTACTCTTAAGAACCACAGGCCACACTGTCCTCAGATTTCCGTCGTTGTCACCTCATGTCCTCTTTCTGCCCCGGGGTCCCATCTCACATCACCGTGCATCCTCTTGTCTCCTGAGGACCGCCTCGGCTGTGACGGATTCTCCAACATCCCTTGTTACTGATACCTCTGATTTTGAGGGGGATTTCTCAGAGGTGCTGTAAGATGTCTCACTTCCAGAATGTGTCTGTTCTGTTTGTCGATATGAGATTGGGGTTTACAGACTTTGGGGAGGGAAATGACAGAAGTCGTGTGTTCATCACATGGTGCGTGTATATGCAGGCTCCACAGATCTCAAGACTCCTTTGTCAACTGAGGTCACTCAGTGTCTCCACTCACAGCTTACTCTTGTCACACCTGCTTGTGATATTTAGTTCTTTGGAGTCCTTAAGCAGGAGAACCAACTGGTGGACTCGTGATTTCCGCTTGGGAGCCTTGGAGCTGAGAGTAACACTGTTTGGTGGCAATTGCAGATGTACATTAGAGCCCAGGAAATCTTTTCATTCTTGATGAGGGCATCACTTCCGGCTCACCCTGGAGAAAGCACAAGGGCCTCCCAGTGAGTTCTTGTATGGTGCTCCTGAAGGCTCAGGAGCCAGGGGCCAGGGGAGATGCTTTGTATTTCTAAAGCCTTTTCCCCTAGCTTTCTTGTGAGTGCATGGTGGCCGTTTCAGCTTTGTTTTGCCCACCAGATTTGAAAATTTAAAAAATGGACACTTCTATTCCTGGTGTCTCAGAGGGAGTTTTTCCTCCTCAAGTTTCATATAGGTGGTCGTCATGGTTTCTCTTAAAGCTGGAACACCCTCTCTGCTGTGTGAGCGTGGCCTTGACTAGAAACCGTACCCCTGGAAACGGAAGGTCTAGCGGGTTCTACACCGGAGAAGAAAGGTGAGGTTTTCTCCTCCCCTGAAGATGTAAAGCCTTGGCAACCCAGCTCTGCTCCCTCCCAGAGATCCCCGAGTTGGAATCGGCTCTGCAGAAGCGAGTTTGGGGTCACTGTCCTGAGGCTTAGGCAGGTGTGAGTGGACACACGGGGCCTGGTGCTTTGTTCTTTTCTGTAGGTGGCTGTCATGTTTCCACTCCTCCTGGTTAGATGCGCAGTGCCTGGAAACTTGGCTTCTGATCTCCTGGGATGGTGACGGGCGTTGGGCTTTATGCAGGCCTTGCTCCTGCACCAGCTTCTGGGGGCTGCTCTGCCCAGTAAAAATCGGGTGGGGGAGAATGTGATTCCTGATTCCTGTCATGGAGGGGAGAGCCTTGAATGCAGATTCCGGCCCAGGGCAATACGTCCAGGAGGAGCTGGAACTGACACTTGGTCTTGTGGCTCCGAGATATCCATTGGTCAGGGATCTTGGAGCTGTCCCAGCTGCCCCCATCCCTGGGGAGGTGAAGTCTGGAGCCAGGTGGCAGGTGGGACAGATGGCGTCAGCCAGCTGAGGAGGAAGGGTGGCCTGGAGCAGGTCTGACACAGGCTGTGTGTGGTCTGCTGGCGATGAAGGGATCCAGAGTTGCATTTGGGGGTGTCTTCTCAGCTGACCTCTCTGTGACCTTTAAAGTCATCGTCGCGAAGCTGCTCGTCTGTGAGGTTGAATTTATCACCTGACTCTTCGTCAGGCTCAGGTCTGAAGATGGCAGCAAGGCAAATCCAGCAGACACGTGTGTGCGCGTTCGTACACACAGAGACACACACGTATGTGGGAGGGTAGCGCGGATTATTACAGAAGACAGAGTTAGAAATGGAATTGTCTAGTATACTTCTTTTCACTCGAAGGCCATTGACTCCAAAAAGCAGACAGTAGTTGGTACATCAGATTTTCCCTAGGACAGAAGAGCGAGCTGCTCCTTCTCAACAGGGATTATCAACTGTTCAATTTCAGTCCTGGGCTGTTTGGTAGATGCCCCAATATTCTGGGGCAGCAGCAGCAACAAAATGGTGCACACACTGGCTATTTTATAAGAGCATACTGTCCCCCGGGTTCCTGGGGTGTCAATGCATCACTCAAGGCGTACTTTTACAGTTTGTCAACAAGATAGCTTCCATAAAATATGCTCTGATATCTCACAGCTGTGTATAATTTGTCCTGTCTATCCATGCAGCACAAATAAAAATTTTATTTGCATCATCGAAAAGAAATACCAGTGTATAAATACATAAGCAAAGCTCATAAGAAATGGTGTTGCGACCACAGTTCACTGCCCGGGGAGCCGGGGGTGGTAACGTGTGGCCAATTAAAAAGCCAAGAGCTGGTGCCGCTACTGTGTCCACAAAGCCTGAACTCAGCAAATAGCGCCGTCACTCCATCGCTCCAAGCGGTTGCACAATGTTCTCCCCGTGTTGGCAAACCATGCCGCTCAATCCTCCCTGGGATATTTAGAAACTGAAGCTTCTTGGAAGGGGTGAAAATCGGCCCAGAAAGAGCTGCTCTTGGACTGAGAGAAGGAAATATGTGGGTGAAAAGGGAAATGGTGGGGGTTGGACAGTCTGTTTTCCAGAAGCTAAGTGGCTCAGTCTCCCGCTGCCACCAGGGTCCAAGAGAGAAGGCTGCTCTGGATGCTTGGCCGGTGCGGCCTGAGTCTGCTCTGCAACCAGGAGGCTCTGCCCTGGGCAGATGACAGCTGCTGTGAGGTGGTCCCAACTCATGGCGACCCCTGCACAGCAGAAGGAGACACTGCCCTGTCCTATGCTGTCCCTGTCATCTGTCTGATTGGACCATTGTGGTCCGTGAGTGAGTTTCCATTGCCCAGTTCCTGGTCCATCTTGGTCCAGAAGCTCTGCTAAAGCTTGGTCCACAGCATAGCGACAAGCTGGTATACCTTGTCCACGGTACACCTGGTTGCCTGGCTACCTTGGGCAGTAATTGAACCTGAGTCCTGGAGGTGGGTAATACATCGGGCTGTGCTCCATGGAAGAAAGACGGGGATTTTTGCTCCCCTAGGAACCCATGGGGGCAAGTCTACCCTGTCCTAGAGAGACGCTGGGGTTGGCGTGGATTTGATGTTCGTGGGTTTGAGTTGGTTGGGTCCTGAATGAAGGGCCACAATCCTATCACTGAACCATCAAAGGCTCCCTGTGGTGATCTGTGCCAGGGGTCCCTTCCAGCTCCCAGCACCTCTGGAGGACAAGCTTACCGAGGAGGGGCTCCTGGGCTGTAACCTTAGGGAGACAGCCAGGCATGTCCTCTTCCTTGTGGATCTGCTGTCCCCCTCCAGGTTTAGCCAGGGGCCCACCTCTCCTGCTCAGATATAGCTGCTCCACTCCACAAGGCTCTTTCCCCACGTGTCTGAGGCCATGAGCAGGCCTCTTGGAGCCCTGAGGGCAGAGAGCAGCCCTCTCTTTCTCCCCCGTCCTCCCCCATCATCCTGGAGGGTGGCACTGCACTCCGATTTATCAAGAACATGGCGCGTGGGTTCTCCACCTTCCTGATGCTGCCATCCTTTCATTCCGTTCCTCATGTGGCAGTGACCGCAGCCATAGCATTATTTTCGTCGCTACTTCCTCGCTGTCCTTTTGCTACTGTGATGAATTGGGCAACCCCTGTGAAAGGGTCATTCGATCCCCAAAGGGGTCTCGACCCACAGAGTGAGAACCGCTGTTGTAGAGGTTAAACTGCTGTTTATACCGGTTCCCTCTGGTTCAACACTAAGCTTATCATTCTCACTCAACTCCATGTGCATCCACTGCCCTGGGGTTGATTCTGACTGGTAGCAACCATCTACCCGTTGAGAACAGAGCTGCCCTTGAGGGGTTTCTGAAGCTGTCTGTCTATACGGAAGGAAGCAGAGGTTTTCTAAAGTTGTCTGGATGGAAGCAGGCTGCCATGTTCTCATGCTGAGTGGCTGGTGGATTCAATACAGTTGGCGGGCCCCTGCCCAGCTCACACAGCGCCCAGGTGCACTGGGTCAGAATCTACGTTTTAACCAGACCCTCAGGTGATTCTTCAATTTCTCGGGTGCTTTTTGTGTGTAAGAGTTTGATAACGTGTAGACTGGGATTCAGAATACGGGGTGGGGGTGGGGTGGGGGGGGGGAACAAGCAAACTGTCAATAGAAGGGGTCAAACCAGACTAAACCGGAGTGAAACCCTGTGACATATTTTTAAGAGCTTTTCTGTGGCTTCCTTTAACCAGTCCCCTGAACAGTGGAATCGGCCATTAATGACTCGATGTATCCAGCCCAGGAGGCAGTAGTGGTTACTCCTTGTGCTGCTAACCCCAAGGTCGGGAGTTCAAACCCAGCAGATCCGGCCTGGAGGACAGAGGAGGCTTCCTATTCCAGTAAAGAGTGACAGTCCCAGAAACCCCCAGGGGCACTCCCGCCTGCCCTAGAGGGTCTCTGGGAGTCAGCATGGAGTCAGTGGCAGTGTGCTTGGTTCTGGCTTTTTCTGCCATTTAGCAATTCGTTTGTGTTGGAGGCTTGGCTCACAGACCTGCCAGGCCCAGCCTCCGTCCGTCACTCAGGCTGGGCCATCCATGTAGGAGTGAACGTGCCTTTGCAGTTCTCTCTGGAATCGAGTGCCCCACTTTTGGGGAGATGACAATAACACCCCTGGAAATGCCTGGGGCTTGCCAAGGCTTTCCGTGGTGGAGGCCAGAGGTCAGGCGTGTTTTCCGGTTCTCGCTCCTTCGTAGCAGGTGTTTCAAAGCCCTGCTAATCCGATTTGAGAGGCCGGCCAGCTCCCTTGTAAACCAAGGGCAGTTAATTGAGTGGTTTGGCTCTGCAGGAGCTCCGTGGCTGCATCAGAACAGAATTTGCTTCTGTTCAGGGCAGCGTGCGACTTGCACCACAGGCCCAGATGGAGAGCCATGCCCCCGTCTTGGCAAAGGGCAGGTGGTGATGAAGCCTGGTGCTGCTGCCTGGGCAGCTCCCTGCCAGGAGGCAGGACCACAGGGTGACCGCATGACAGCATTGCAGGGCCTCCTTGGCCTGCCTGGCTTCTATGGGAAAGGGATGAGCTTGTTCTCTGCTCATCTTCTTCCGTGGCTCTCTGAGTCACCAGCAAGGAAGACCCCCTCTCTCCAAATGATTCCAGTCCCCACCAGACCAGCCCCACCTAGCTGCCTCCCCAGCCCCTCTTCCAGGTACTCCTCGGTTCCTCCCTGAGTGACGGTGGCTTCTGTTTGGTAATTATCTTGCTATTTTTTCACTTGTGACTGGGAGGAGGCTTAGACAGTGGATTGGTTTTCCATTTCCCAATCGGAACACATCTTGTCATTGGTTGCAATCCTCACAAAAACAGCCCTCATCCCTCTTCCTTCCTCTGGAAGGAAGGCCCCCGGGAGCTGCAGAAGAGCTACAAGGACTGCCTGGTGTCCCCACCATGCTGCTGAGATCAGACATGCTGCTCTCTGAGAAGGGGTGTCTCCCATCCATCCCTTCTTTCCTCTCTCCCTCCCTCACTCAGTGAAGCTATGAACCGCCAGGGCAGCTTTGTCTGTGACCCTCTCACTCAGCACGTGGGACTTGGGTGATCAGAGTCTTCCAGGGCAGGGGTCAGCAAGCAGTGTGGACAAGAGCCAGTGGCTCCAGGAGGTGCTGTGTGAAAGTGTTGGGGGGGACTGGTTGAGGCAGGAAGAAGACATCAGGCCCAGAGTCCTTATAGCTGTACCTCTCCAACGTGGACCACTGCAGAAGAGAGGGCTCTTAGGTGGGTAGATGTGGATGGACGGACAGACAGGCAGTTGGGTAAATAACCGGACCGAGGATCAGGGCAGAAGTGGAGCTGATACTGACCTGCGGTGTGGTCCAGCTCACTGCCTCTGCCATTGACTATGTCCATCCCTGACCCTTCATTTCCTTGGTCCCCCACTGTGGGATTAATGTCTTTGTGACTCGCTTGAGACTCTTCAGAGAGGTAGTACCAGACGGTGAATGCTCAAGTCTTAATCCTTTAGTAACCTGAATATAGCTGCAGACTTCCACATTGAGAATGATAAAATGGTGTGGATTTAAAGGCATTTGGGGAATGGTAAAATGTCTAGGATTAAAATTCCAGTACCAGTTGTGCCCAATAAATGTGAACTTTTTAGTAACCTAAAACCAGGCTATTATGACTGAAGTCTGAGAAGGATGGGTCCCGACTGAAGAAATGCGAATACCATGTGGGACCCATCCTTGACTTTGAAGGGTGTAAGGTGGTCGCCCCAGGGAGCGGTGGGCACGGGACCTTCTTCCTGGCCACCATCCTGCCCTGTAGAAGTAGCACTCTTCCGGAGGAAGCTGGCCGTCCCTTCCTTCTCCATGTGGACAGACATGGCTTGAACCTTGAACATGGGTTGATTTCTTCTGGCCTAACAAGCAAGCCCCCAAGAAAGGAGATCATAGAGTTAAGACTTTATTGAATGCTTTAACTTTTTTTTTTTAACGTAAGCCGGTCTCATCAGTCTGAACTGACAAATTAATTTTGTAGGTAGAATCACTTACTGAAGTGCGGATAAAATTAGACTCCGTCCGTGCAGAGGGGAGGATTGACGTTGCTTAACGGGTTCATGGGGACTTAAGGAAATGGATTTCGGCTTAAGACACTAAAGCCCGAAGACTTTTAATGGAGAGCTGTGCTTGAAGTGGAGCCACCATTCATCACTTTAAAAACTTGCTCCTCAGGCCTTTTTCTGTTGCTTGTTCAGGAACTGAATTATCTACCTTGACAAGAATAACTCGGCAAAGGCTGTTAGTCTGAAGCGGATGGGGGTGGGGTTTTATTTTTTTTTTCTCTTTAAGTTACAAAATTTTTATGACTAAATGGACAGAGAATTCATCAGTTTTAACACTTCTCATGATTTAATGCATTGTCCTGTTTCCTCGGGCTCATTTGGCTCCCAAAGCATTTCACGGAGTCATTTCTATAATAAGCTTTCAATGCTGAATTCTTACGAGAATAAAAAAAAAAACTGGACTCTCTTCCTTTTGATCCAGGACTGAGCGTGGGAAGTAAATTACCACCTTCCGAGCTGCCGGACCCTCGGAGGGTCCAGAGAGAAGCTTACGAAGTCGCCAGCATCTCCCTTTGGAACGGAAGCATCTGGAACCCTGTCAAGGACGTGGACCCAAAGGTCAGACTTCTCTTCTCCACTTCAGACTGCTGATGGCTGTAAACTGCGGGCTGTCTTCATGCCCCTTGATTCTGGTTTCATCTGCACCCGTTTGAATGCGCAGCCTCTGATCTTTCTACAGGCTCCATTCTGTTCTGTCCTTTCACAAAAGACGAACCCATTCTGATCGTTTGCATGTACTGAAACTTGTTTCTCCCCCATTGTGGTTACATTCCCCAGGTAGACAGCTTGTTTATTTTGCTCGCGGGCCAGGTTTTCTTTTCTGTTTTCCCCACAGCTGTGTGTGTTGCATTACCGTTTGGTCTTTATCGATCGCTCTCTGGTTTTGTGCAAGTTCATAGACTCCTGGTTTTGATGCTGGCCGACTTGAGGCTTGCTTGGAGCTGTGACGCCTGAGAACCAGAGAAACAACTGAAGTGGCCTTGTGGTCACGATGATTTCTCTGGTGACCCAACCCACCAGAGTCTTACATTTCAGATCTTGGGGGGACAATTGGGAATGGATGACGTGTGCAGGCAGTGTTGCATGACTTGTGCAGGCGGCTTTGCCCTGTCATGTGCAGGGTGCGTTGCTGAGCGTTTTTTCGTAAGCGAGAACGGAGGTTTTTGAAAGGACCCTCGTGATTGCACACAGCCTCTCTCTAGCTTGCTGGGGGAAGGTTGTTGTCCATCACCGCCAGGTGAATAATGATCATAGGGTCTCTTACCATGAAGTTATGCAGTCTTTGTGATCGAAGAGTCTAAAGTGAGCAATGCTCAGGGTCCGGTTGGTTGGTCCTTTCTGGTGATGACGTGGTGACCATGAGCTGCTAACTACACTGTTGCCGGTTTGAAACCACCAGCCAGCATTATAAGAAGTTGTGGGGGAGCAAGTGGGAACATGGACTGATGGTCAAGCTTATTACCGATGGGCCACTTGCACCATCTTTGTAGAAAACTAGGAGAAGTCACTGTGATTTGATAGATGTCCAGATCCCTAGGGTTGCGCCTTAAACACTAGAGCCACATGAGCGGTAGTTACATGTATTGCTGTACTGCAGGAACGCAGAGTGGCCTGTATTATTTCAGGGGATAGGGATCAAAGCAGGCAAGGGAAGAACACAGTAAGGCCACGGAGCTCATCTCAGCACCTGCCTTCATAATTATGGCTATTTGGCTAGCAACCATGAGACCCTGTATGAAAGAGGAAGCATCCGACTGTTGGATTCCTGTCGGCGGTAGTTACTGCTCTTGGGGGTGACTGCCCTTGTACCGTGGACGCCCAGCGCTGGCTCCTGGCCTGGGTGTGTGCCTGCAGTGTGGTTACCAAGCACGGCACTCAGGTTCTCATTTTGAACTCTCTCTGCTGTGGAAAATGTGCTTCCTCCGAGGTGGGCTTCTGCAGAGGGTGGATTCCAGGGTCTTCTTCCGCTTTCTCCACCCCTGTGCCCTTCCCTGCTACCTGGCTTCCTCCTTGAACTGGCCATTTGTGTGCCAGGGGCAGGGGCTCCAGTCTGTGGAGGCAGACGTGCTCTCGGCCCTGCTGCCCCTGCCATTCTAGCCAGAGAAGTGCAACCGTGATTGTTGTCCGGAGAGAACAGCAAGTCCTGGGAGGGACCAGCCGAGGAGAGAGGGCCCGGGAGCTGTCTGAAATGTCCCTGGTCTGAGTCTTCCTCTCCTCTGTTGGAGGAAAGTGTGAGCAATCCATTTCCATAAAGCCCACAGCCTGGGAAACTCTGAGAGGCAGGTCTCTAACTCGCTCTGCCATCCATGTTGCCTCACAGTGATCCTACAGGACAGGCTTGAACTGCCTCGTGGGTTTCCGGGACTGTGGGTGTTTTTATAGTTGTCAAAAGCCTCCTTTTCCTCCTAGGGAGCGGCTGGTGGTTCCCAACTGCTGACCTTGACGTTAGGCCCCCTGTAGAATCCACTAAGCTCTCTTGTCTAGACATCTCGAGTCAAAATGTTGACATTCCCGCAACAGGGTAGCTTTGGGATATGTTGGTAGGTTGGTTACGAAAGACCTGTTTTCTGTCTCCAGACTCCACTTGACATTCGGTCTCAGTGGTAGAATCCATTGTAGTTGGCCACACGGAACTCAAGGGCAGCCCCCATGACTACAGAGTGGACGGAGGGATTTAAGAGGCTGCAAGGCAGGTGAGGCATGCTCGGGGGGCAGTTGTTCCCTCTGCACACATTGCAAAGTTCTTTCAGGTCTGCTTAGGCATGTCCAC
>PVJH01023203.1:0-35118 GCA_004026705.1 Nesogale talazaci | reverse complement strand
TGAGTGCATAGAGGCAAGTATGAAGTAAATTTGACTTAGACTTTTTTTTTTTAAAGCTCCAGTGTCTGGGAGGAAAAGAGTAAGACTAAATAAGAGAAGTAGGTGTAGTTAAAAGTCTTTGGGCACAACATCTAAATTCAGTTCATATGATGTTGAATATGAATAAAGTTGGAGACCCCAAGGAGGCTAATTAATGCAACTGAACAAATATTTATTCAAGACCTCTAAATTTTCAGCAGAGTCACTCTGCCCCTCACTGCAAAGAATTGCCAGCACCGTGGTGGTGGAATCTCCAGCAGGAACTTGAGTGGAGCTATGAACACAGTGGGGCATCTCTGTGCTCCCATAGCTGTGATCCAAAGGCCCTGGCTTCGTTTGAAACATGAGTGGGCTTCATCCCAAAGTTCTTGGGGATTTTATGTAATCCCCCAAGGGACAGAGCAGGGATAAAGGTGAGGTTGGAGAGCCTAGGGCTCATTTCAAATGTAGATTTCTCTTTGAAAATCACTCTGTTACCCTTACATCAAATTAAATGAATGAACAAAACGGAGGAAGCAAGATCAACATTAAATGTTGTTGTTGTCACTTGGACTAGAAGAGGCGGTGATTGCCTGAGTTCCTAAGTGAGCCCATAACAAAATGCCACCCAATGAGAACAGAGAGACATTTTCTCACCGCGAAGCCTTTCCGTTGCACCTCAGCATCTTGGTGGGGTCAATCTTCTGAGACCTGTGGGAGAAGGACGAAGTCACATGTGCCTTCTGCCACTCCCCAGCCCCCAGCACATTCCTAGACCCCATTTGTAATCCCATTTCAACTAGGGCTGCTTCTACTGATATTCGATTTCCTATTCCTTCAGTTCAGAATACATATGCAGAAATGTCCATAAGGAATATAAATTTGGATTTCTAATTTGAATTATCAGAATTAGTGCTTGGAATCATCCCGAATATTTCCCCTGTGTACATGGCAGTGCAGTGCAGGATAGGAATACCAGAATAATACAAGAATAACTAAAGCCTCTTCTCAGAGTACATACTTATATAAACAATCACTTTGCTTGCAAAAAAAAGTGCTAGGGATGCAGTTAAGCAGTCAAATAAGGGTTCTAAGGATGTTCTAAGCATCCGGGATGGGTGGGCCAGTCACCAAGTGATTTGGGTGGACATGTTTAAAGTATGCGTGAAGATAGTCACATAAAAATCATCTGCAAAGCTTCAAAGAAAAGCAGTCACTGCTGGAGCAGGGGCTTGAAAAAGACCTTGCCTAGATAAAGAGGGAGTATTTCAGACAGTTGAAACTGCTTCAGCGTTTCCATTTAATATAATCCTGGTACCAAGTAGGTTTAGGATGAGCAATCTACTTTTCTTTTCTTTCTGCCTCTTAAAGATGTCATTTTATTAATCTCTGACTATAATGGATTTATATCACTATATGCAATAAACACTTCTTTTTTCTCTCTCTGTACTTAAAACTTTCTCCTTTTTGAGTTTAACGGTTTGACTGTAATATACATTCAGGAATGTGCGTGTGTGCAGGGGTGTGTGTGTGTGTTTATGCACATGTGAATACGTGCATTTTCTGTTTATTGCTCTCTGGGAGTCTGCGGAATTCTTGCATATTCTTTCTATCCTGGTCTTTCCCCCTTTTTCTAGCACAAATCTACTTACACTTGTGTGAGTATTGAATTCCGCAGCATTTTCTGTCAGTACTGGGATGCTCTGGTTTTTTTGTTTGGCTTTGTAGCAAAGTCAATTTTTATTTACTGATATTTCACTTCTGGCAATTTCCATAGGCCTTTCTTCAAGTTCACTGTGTTCTTTGTTTTGTTGTTCTTGGCTTCAGTGAATGCCGAGCTATTGAATTTCTTTATATATATATGTATATACACACACATACATACAGATACATATATATATATATATAAATTGAAGTTTTATAGCAACCTCAAAACCAGAAAATGTATAAGCACAATGTTGGCAGCAGCATGTGCTAATTTTATGATTCTGTGTCATCTTTTGGTAATCCTCTCACCATTTCAAACTTTTTCATAATGCTGTTGTACATTCCACAGGATGCAAGGTAGCATAAACATAATTTCTATATCCACTGAGAGACCAAAGAAATCCCATGCATCTCACTTTATGGCAATTATTTACTCTATTGCAGTGGTCTGGAATGAAACATATAGCCTCTCAGAGGTTCACATATACTTTCTTCATCTTTGTTCTTTCTATTGAGCAATATTACTTGTTTATTACTATATTTTGTTTGCTTTTTATTCATTGCATTTCATGTTGTTTACATTCCCCAAAGGAGACTTCATTGTGTTCATCATAAACAAAACCAGATCAAATCCCCTGCCCTGGTGTTGATTCCAACTCCCTGTGGTTCATTTGCTGTCAGGTGGTTCCAAAAGTTACACATCTGGATCTTATGATTCCTATCATTATTAGTGATATATTTTAAGTTATGCATATTTAGGAATTTCCTAATTATTTGTCAAAAGCTGAGAATCTGCTGTAAGATCATAAAGATGGAGGCATATAGAATTCACTGTGCTTGGAAATAGGCATACCTCTTTATTTTTCTTTAATATGGGTGTGTTAGTCAAGGTAGAGCAGAGAAACAAATTCATAAGCACACATATATTGTATAAAGAGTTTTATATAAAAGAGTAACTATACATTATGAAATTGTCCCAGCCCAGTCCAGATCAAGTCCATAAGCCCAGTATTAACCCATATGTCTGACAGCAATCTATAAAGTCCTATTCAGACTCAGGAAACACATCTAATGGTACTTAATATAGATCACAGGCCCATGGGTAGACAGTCTTTGGATCCAGTGGCATTGTTAACATCTCAGCACTGGCACGGGTCTCTGCATGACTTCTTAGCATGCAGTACTGCATCAGGGTAGGTCCATGTGACTTCTTCTCAGGAATGTCTCTCCGGAAGTGTGCCGTGTCAGTCAAGTGTCTTTAAGGGAGTCAGCGATTATCTCCTGCTTCCAAGAAGGAAGTACCAGATTTCCCAAAATTCTCAGAGGAGGAGGCCATGCCCACACAGAGGTCTCCTTGACTTTCTCCAGATTGACAGGCTAGACTTCACTCCTACACTCTTCATCCTCAAATTAACACCTGCCTGGTTAAGTAACTGCCACCGCGGGGTACTGTATTCAAAGTTAGGCTGGATTAAAGTTTGTTCTTGTCTTAGCTAACCTCAGAGCATACTTCTTTATGTTTCTCTTGTGATACTTGGAGTTTTGAGTAGAGTTCATTTACTTTTCCTGCCCCTCTTCCACTAATGCCTTGGTATGATTTATTACATTACTTCCTTTCTCCATTCAATTTGTATTTATTTACTTTATTTGATAGCTTCTTGACTTAGGGAAGCAGTCTATAAGTTTGAGGCACTTTCTCTTACCAATGTAACAATTTCATGCTGTAAATGTTCCTTTCATTATTGCTTTAGCATACTACATATTTTCTTTTAGTTTTATTTATTTACCTTTGAAGCTTCTTTTCACATACATAGATTATTTAGACATGTTGTTAAATTTCCAAATGTCTATACATTTACTTTGTATATGTTATTGTTATTGTTATTGATTTCTACTTTGATTTACTCAGTGTCAGAGAACATGCACTATATGCTTTAATTTTTTAAAAAAATTGTTGAGGTTTCATGAACAGCAACAAAAACCCATGCTGCTGTTGTTGAACCCTAGTTGTGATTCTGAGTAGGAGTTTCTTTTGAAACCTCTTCCTATTGGAGATTCTGTTGTGTGGCGTATACACATTTAGGATTTGTTATGGCTAGATTTGTGTATAAACTTGACTGAGCCATGTCTTTAAAAAATGTGGTAGTTATAATCTAGTCACGTCCTAGCATAAAAGCTAATCTAATGTCATCATCTCCATGAGGAGATCCTCTAGGTAGGGAGGGTCTTCAGGGACATGGCCTACATACAAAACATATGAGATTCCGGGAGAGCTCTCTGATTTTTTGCTTCGTCTGAACCCTGCCTCTAAGCACTCATCTAATAGCGCTAATTTCCAAGTCTTTGGAACTGAGTCAGACGACTGCCAATCTTGATATTTGTTGACCTGTGAAGCACGTCCCTGCTATCCGACCTTCCAGTATTGGTTTTGTCATCCCTGGAAGCCATGTGAGTCAGGATAGGCCTGCAGCCAGATAGAGTCAGGGCTTTCAAGCCTCTACAACAATGTGCGTTGTTTCTTTGAGAGAAATCTCAATTTATCTATCATCTCTCAGTGTATCTATAAATCTATCATCTCGCTACTTATATTATTTGTGTTCTTCGCGTTGTTCTTTCTTTTTTTTTAACCAGAAGATGTTGGTTCGAAACACACACCTACCCTGGCTACTCAGTTGTGTTCATCCCAGGAACAGAAGCACAGATATATGTCTTATGACTCCTGTTGATGCCTGTAGCTTAGTCCCATTCATGGCCTACTGGCCAAAGTGAGGCCTTTAACAGGCTCCAAGTGAATTTGTCTGTTTTATTTTTGTTATTTTCATTTTAATGAAACTATTACAATTCTTTTAGGTATAATCCCTGGAGAACAGTCAGAATTATTATTTTTTTAAATTATATCTTTCTACATATGAAGTATATATAGATGCCACCATTATAAAATGTTTTTTTAATCATCTAACTTTGGGTTTATAGTTTAAAGAAGCACATATGTGAATACCATTACCTTTTGTTGAATTATAATCAAAATATGGAAAGAAATACGTTATTTTTTCTCTATAATTTTCTTTGTATTCTAGTTCTTAGAAGACATCATATACTAATTTTTCACCTAAAATTATATAATATTTAGATCATAAAAGGTGAATTTATAGTGAATTTTTGCTAATAAGGGATACTTTTATTCTTAAATCAGTAGGTGACCTTGAGCAGGTAATTATTAAGATCAATTTTTATCTATAAAATATGTGCAATAATATCTACATCAGATTATTGGCGTGAGGAAAAAAACATCAATATCATATATACAAGACCCAAATAGAGACTAAGCACCCCAAAATGTATGTCACTACTTTTTGTTAATCATGCTGTGGATCAATTATTGTCTTAGAAGTAAAATTAATTTCTTAACAAGCTACAGATTTTGTGTAATGTTATACAGACACTTCTGACTACAAATAGCCAAAAATATTAGTCATGAATTAAAATATTCAATTAAGTTAAACACTTTTGACATATAATACTCTTGAATGATATAAATATGGTGCTTGGTACAGTATATATTACTATGTATTTTGAAAAGTGATGTATGAGCTCCCAATGAAAGGATTAAATAAAAATAAATAAATGCAAGATAATATATTCACAAGTTTCATTGATATGTGTTTTTCAGCAAATTATGAGGCACTTATTCTATGATGTAAACTGAGAGTATAATTATCCATTTATCAACTGTCTATCCTTCTGTCCCTTTCTTTCTTCTTCTCTCCCCCTCTTTCCTGTGCTTTGCTGGGCTGGGTTCATTAAGGAAACACTAATGGAATGCATACAATACTAGAGAAATCAGTGATGTTAAATTCTATACTTTTTACAGCAAAGATTGAAATGGCTTATTTTGACTCTGCATTTATTTAGCACATTTACAAAAATAAGTTCACTTGGAAACATTAGGAATAAAATTCACAACTTTAAAGGAAGGGAAGGAAGATTTTAAAAGATTTTAAAGGTCTGAATAATTACATTTTCTTTCTCATTTCAACTATTTCATTTCACTATTACTAAATTGATTTACTTAGAATATTATTATATGGTCATTAAGTTTGGCAAAAAACATGGCTCTTACATGTGTTATCATATGTATTTTTTGTCTCATAAAATTATTGCTGACAAATGCTTTGTATTGCTATTGTATGTAGTTTTATTCTGATTTTAAAATAATTTTAATTAAAAAAGAGGGATCTATAGTCACGTTTCTCTTAAATAACTTTGTTAATATATTTTCAATCATAAAGCAAAATGTCCCTTTCTAGTTCTTTATTAGATCATTATTAGATCTACTATTATTTACCACTACTTTTCTGTGTTTTTCTATGGTGCTAGAAGCTCTGTCACTGATATTTCAAATAACAGAAGAATCACCCAAAGAGAACAGTTTCTGCAAAGCATCCATCCTAAGGACAGTCTATGAAGAAAGAATAGGCTTTCTGTTCCTGGAAATTTAGATACTGAAACCCATATGATATCAGATGAATCTTGTCTAAAAGCAAAGAGCACCAGAAAGACTTTTACTTGCATTTCATTGATCATGAAATGGAATTTCACTGTATGCATGACAACATACTATGGATAATCTTGAGAATGATGGATGTTCCAGAACACTTCATTGTGCTCATACAGAACTTGTACATGGATCTGCGAGCAGAACAGGGGAATAGTGCATGGTTTATAATCAAGGAAATTGTGTGTTAGGTTCGTGTCCTCACACCATACTTATTCAGTCTGTTTACTGAGCAAATAATCAGAGAAACATGAGTATGTGAAGGTGAACAGAGCGAAGGATTGGAGGAAGGCAATGAACACCCTGTGATATGCAGAAGACAAAGCCTTGCTTGCTCTAAGTGAGGAAGACTTGAAGTGCCTGCTGCTAAAGGTAAGGCTCACCGCCTGCAATAGAGAATACAACTTAATGTGAAGGAAACCACAATCCTCACAATGTGGCTGATATGTGACATCACGATAAACTACGAACCAACCAAGATCGAACCTGTCAGAATGTTACCTTGCTTGGAGCTATAACAAAGCTCATAGAAGCCACAGTGAAAGCATCGAATAGCATCTTATATTGACTAAATATACTGCGCAAGATCGCTTTAGCATGTTAAAAAGACAGAATATAACTGTGCGGACTAAGGTGCGCCTGGCATAAGCTAGGATCTTTTCAATCACCACATTTGCAGGTGAAAGTTGGATGTTGAAAAAGAAGACTGGAGAAAGATACATGCGTTTGAATGACAGTGCTCAAGTAGAATAGTGAAAGTACCATGGAGTGTCAAAGGAACCATCAGTCCCAGAAGAAGCAATGGTGAGGAGACTTTGTCTCAGGTGCTTTGGATATGTTATCAGGAAAATGGCATCCTGCTTGGTAAAGGGGAGGGAGACCTCTTGACAAGACTGACACTGTGGCTGCAACAATGGACACAAACATAACGATGGTGAGAGAGGCACAAAGCCTGACAGTCAAGTTTTGTTGTGTGGTACTTGAGGTTGCTGATAGCAGGAAATGACTGCAGGCACCCCCAGCTGCTACTTCAATGTCTTCACAGCATCCCACAGAATACTATCAAAACTCTTTTTCCTGATTTTTAAAATTATACTTAAATATTTTACAATAATTTTGTGCCTATATACTTTCTTAATCTATAATGATGCTTATGGATATGAAACGACTAATTAAACAGCATAACACTCACAAGGCTTTTTCATTGCATGTGGTCTTTATGTTCACAATACTGATACACTTTTAGCTATTTCATCAAATTTTGAGGCTTTGCTAATAGTATACATTACCACTTCTTTTTTTTTAGATTGCCACTTCTTTAAAAGTTTTTCAATATCAAAGATTTACTTTAGTCCATCTATAATTTATGATTCTTTTATTAATAAATAAAGTATTTTCCCATGTATGAGTCAGAGGGCTTCATAATGTTCAGGGAAAATTTATATTGTCCCTTAATTTTATTTTTCCATAAACTGCTTAAAACACCTTTGTATGTGTTTTCAATTTTTCTTTATGAGTTTTATGAGTTAATCTTTGAAGTTATTTTAATGATTTCTATTAATATAAGAAATTCTACATTTTTTATTTGAATGGACTTGATGATAGTGGGTCTGTTTGTTTTTTTAATACAAGTATGCCTTTTGTGTTCCATTGGAGCTTAAATTTCTGAACAGTAAATTGGTAAAAGGCTACAATTGACTATGTAAGTCTTAAATCCATTTGGAACTGTCCACATAAAGTCAGTTTCTTTTGAACTCCTTCTGACTAACTTTGTCCTCAGACAGAGTTCATTAGAGAATGGATTATCCAATAACTTTGTTCTCCTAACTTGACATTCTGTGAAGCTCACCTTCCCAAAATGATTGTAAAGACAAAGTGGGTGCAAAGCTTATGTGGTGAAGAAAGCTGACTGGGCCGGGGTATCAAAAGATCCAGTGTCTGTGGTCTTAAAGGCTGGAAGATAAACAAGCTGACATGCAGGTCTGAAGCAACAAAACCCACATGGAAGAAGCACACCCGCCTGTGAGATTATGAGGTGTTGAGGAGATCAGGTTTCAGGCATCAGATGACCCAGAATAAACAATCAGTGATGCAAATGAGGGGTTGGGGTAAAGTAGAGACTTAAAGTCCGTCTGTAGACAACTGGACATCCCCTTACAGAAAGGTCACACAGAAGGGACCAGCCTAGGGTGCAGTATGGCACAGACAAAACATACACCATTTCTTTAGTTTGTTAATGTTTCTCTCCCACTATGATCATGACCCCAGTTCAAACTTACAAATCTGATTAGACCAGAGCATGTACTCTTGTTACGTGGAATCCAGGACAGATAAACACCTCAGTAGTTATACCATGAGGGGAGGGGGAAGGAGAGGGGGGAGAAAGGAAAGCCATTCACAATGATTGCCTTATAATTGCCCTTTACTCAAGGGAACAAATGACAGAAATGGGTGAAGGGAGCCAGCGGTTGATGTAAGATATGAAAATAATAATTGATAAATTATCAAGAGTTTGTGAAGGAGGGGGTGGGGGAGAGGGGAAAATGAGGAGCTGATACCATGGGTTCAAGTAGAAAAAATATTTTGAAAAGGATGATGATGACATATGTACATGTATGCTTGACATAATGAATGTATGGATTGTTATAAAGAGCTGGAAGTGTCCCTAGTAAAACAATTTAAAAAAAATAGAGAATGTATTACTAGTCAGTCCAGGGAGTATTATTCAAGCCCTTAGAGACTTATCTGGGTGTATGCCTAATGGGAATTGGGGGATTTGAGTCACATACAGATTGTATTAGTTAGTGGGAGGACCCTGGACAAATCTTACAATCACTTTTATCCAGCCTAATGTCCCAATCCCACTCCTGTGGTACTGCCTGCAGCTATGATGCTTCTCCCAGACATGAATCATTTTTGTGAAAGTTTCTTTTGTCATCTCATGTCTTATTTAAGTCTCTTGTTTTCCATTAATCCTTAGAGACCATCGAACATACTGCATGCTAATGGCATCCTTCATTCCTTTGTCTTGTGTCTTTGTCTTATCTTTTCTTGTTTAAGACTTAGTAAATATTGTCCTTAAGTTACATTTTTACATAAATATAATTTATAATTAAGGGAATCATTAATAAATAAATCATCTTCCTACTCTTTATCTGACCATGATCCACTGCTATTATCAAGTTTTCATTTGGTAATAATTTTCCCTCTGCCCACCAGAACATTTATTCATTTGTTTGTTAGTCATTTCAATGTCCTTTTTAATGATCTGTTTATTTGTTGATATACTTTGCCCATTTTTATGTTTTATATTTTAGATGATCAATTCTGTGAAAGAGTCCTAGCAAACTCTCTTTTTTATAGTATAAATATGGAACCATATTTTAAAAAGCTATACAATCATCACCACAATTAATGTTAGAGCATTTGCTTCTTTTTGCTTTTATTATCTCCTAACTCCACTGCCAGACCCCCAAGAAACCATTAATCTAATTACTGCCTATAGATTTACCTATCCTGAGTTTCATAGGCAGGAAAACATATGATATGTCCTTGTATATAAGCTGTGATTTTTAACATATCCTTTATACAGTTTTTAATGTTAAAATTAGGTGCCTTGGCTGATATTCAGGCCAGCTCATTTAAAATAAAACAGACAACCCTCAATAAAAAAGAAAGCAGAAAATGTTAGATCTTGAACAAATTTAAAGTGGGTCAAAAAGGAGATCAACTGATAAGATGTTAAATTTTACCTGATTGTATCTGCAATATTCCACTTTTTAATGCATTTTGCAGGATCGTAAAGCGATTCACCTTCCTGAGCTATATGGTCAGAGGGGATTCACCAGAGGCTACACCCATACGTACCTCTCCTTCCTCCTCCCGTAGCACTCCCCTCCCCCCAGCCTAAATAGAAGTAAATTTAAAATGAACCCAAAGGGAGATCAAATGCTAAGATACTACATATATTTTAACTTAACTACATCTTCCATAATCAACTTGAAAATACTCTCTGTCTGGTAGCAAGGCTATTCTTACCCCTCGACTATGGTCAGAGGGGCTTGACATGGGGGTTTCCATAGTCTCTCTGATTTGAAAGCCTTAACTTTAATATGGTTTTGAGTTTTGCTTCATATTTTTTCTCCCGGCTGATTCAGGACCTACTAATGTGATTTCTTTCATAGCAGTCTGTTGAGGTAGCTGGACACAGTCTTGCTATCTGAACTCAGGATAGCAGGAACTGAGGTTTGCGTGGCCCGTTAGTCCACTGAACTAAATGTTTCCAGGCATCTTTGATTTACTGCACCCACTTTTGCTCCACATTTGGGACAACCAGTAATTGCACCTTAGATGGTCACATGCAAGAAGTAGAAAAAAAATGTCTTGCTCATTTATTGTGTGTGAGCTGACCCATGATCATGTATTTATACCAATTCTCCTGGAGTATACGGGCAAATAGCCGTTCCTTTTTACTGTAATATTGGTAATGTCCTAGCTCTGCCAAACTGGAGTAGGACAAGGACATGATAGTTATAGTCGTTCTGGTCTCCAGCACTTACCATTTTACAGACTCAATCTTGGCTGTTATTGCTATACATTTGGTGTATAAAAAATGAGGGAAGGTAAATCACTCTTGTTTTTCCTCTTATTGGTACAGCAACTCTTTTCAAATTTAAATTCAAACTTGAATGCAAACAAAAATTCCATTACTAGCACTGTATGCGGGGCAAACATGTAGCTTCAGGGAAACTTTATCACTTCTTTCATGAGTATTAAGAAAATAATATTATTATTTTCCTCTTTCCAAATAGTGATACTAGGGAAGCAAAATATAAATGCAGGTGTCCAGTATCTTGCAATACTAAACAAACTAATTTTGATGGTTAAAAAAAGAAAAACAAAATGCTTAATCCACTGCTTTAGTGGACATTTATTTTAGTGATAGGCAAGATCTGAGTCTCATCATGGAGATCCACTTAAGTTAACATTGTAAATAAATAAGATTGCATTTGTTTCCAATATACTCTAAACTACAATTAACCATCACTGTTAATCTCATGTGATGTTTGGGTTTCGTGTCAACGTGACTGGGCCAAAAATCTCTGTGCTTTCATCGAGTCCTTGTAATCCCTCATGATATGACACAAAGTAATGTATTCAACTCCGTAATAGCAGGCATTGGTTAGATAGTAAAGGTGGAGTACAATTCCATTACTCAAAGCATAGCCCAAGTACCATGGGGAAGAGTTTTCCTCAGGGCTTGGTGTATTTGCTATATAAGGAGTTGTTATATTAAATTTTCTTCCTTTTCGATAGGTTTGGATACTGCATCTGGCTTGTCAGCCTCTTTGTGCTTGAACCCATGACTTGCCATACTGCCTGCAAATTCTGGGAGCCATCAGCAGTCTGCTACTTGGCCTGATAACGTTTGATTCATTCACCTTTCCATTCACACGCTTGACTTGCTAACCTTGGACTCATCTGCCTTTGCATCTTATGATGGTTCCACTGCTACAGAATTCAAAAGCCCTCAAAACTCTGCAAATCAGGAGAATCTGCCACCTTAAACTTTGAGCCACAGACTTGAAACTGATTGAATTGACCTGCTTCTAAAACCACGTGAGTTATTGTCCTAATACAATTTTCTTTGTATATAAACATACAGAAATATCAGAGGTTTTGCTTCTTTGGAGAAATAAGTCTAACAGTGAAAGTCTATACAAATACAGAAATATTCATTACTATGTGAACATGTTCTAGGCGCCATGCAGTAGTTTTCAAATATCACCTTGTGAAAAGGCATTCTGTGAAGTAGATGCCATTGTCCTTATGTTAAAAAATAAGGGCACTGAGAAAGAGAGTGGTAAGGTATCTGTACAGGATTTAATTCAACTTGCTTACTCCAGAACAGAAACCCTTAAACCACTGTCCTCTGTTGCTGCCCTGTGTCAAAGATGATTAAATATTACAGTATCGTGACAAAATATTGAGTACCGAGTAAACACATTTCAAATTTGGGTACATTATGACAAAGTATTCAAATATTCTCTTCCTGAGGACTGAGAAAAAACATGGTTAAAGAGTACTGGGCAATTAATTGCAAGTGAAGGCCTAACATGCTTTTATTTTAATTGAACTTATCTTCAACATGCAAAATTTCCTGTATAAATTCAAACTGAAGAACCATCTGTTATCTTCCTTTTTAATGACATTGACAGGATGTGATTTTCCAACATTTGTGCAAAATTCCCGAGAGTCTTGTAGAAACATGCTAAGGAACACCCTTGGATACTGTTGGCACACCAGATAATGTTTCATGAACTTATTCCTGGGAAGAAAGCAAGATGCTTTTTAATTTTGTTAGAAGAAAAGAAGATAGAAATTTTAAAAGCATAAATTGTTGGGATCATCTAAAGACTGCTTGACTTCATATATTCTGAAATTGAGTGTGAATATGAAGTCATACAATTCTAGGCATCAAATAGCTTTCAACTATTAGAAAAATATAATTACAAAAAATGGCATTTACATGATGTTTTCCTAAGAAAAACTTAATACTCTGTAAGGTAAACTGGAATTGGTGTTTTTGTTTTTGATGTCTTTGTAAAGTTTTCATTCAATGCTTCTTTTTAAATCATTTTATTAGGGGCTCATACAACTCTTATCACAACCAATCCACTCATCCATTGTATGTCAATCACATTTGTACATTTGTTGTCCTCATCATTCTCAAAATATTTGCTTATTACTTGAACCTTTGGTATCAACTCCTGATTTCCCCTTCCCTTTCCACTCTACTTTCCCTGATGTACCCTTGATAATTTATAAATTATTATTTTTTACACTGTCCAATGTCTCCCTTTAACCACTTTTCTGTTGTTCATATACCAGGGAGGAGGTTATATGTAGATCCTTATAATCAATTCCCCCTTTCTACCCCACCTTCTCTCCATCCTCCCAGTATCACCACTCTCACCATGGGTTCTGAAGGGATCATCTGTCCTGAATGCCCTATGTTTCCTGCTCCTATCTATACCAGTGTACATCCTTTGGTCTAGCCAGATTTTTAAGGTAGAATTGGGATTGTGATAGTGGGACCTGGGGGAGGAAGCATTTAAGAAATAGAGAAAAATTGTTAAGTTTCATTGTTGCTACCCTGTACCCTGACTGGCTTATCTCCTCCTGTTAACCTTCTGTAACCGTATGTCCAGTTTCCTACAGATGGGCTTTGTGTCCCCAATCTGCACTCCCCCTCCTTCATAATGTCTGATTTTTTTGCTCTTTGTTACCTCATACTGGATCCCTTTGATATCTCAGGGTCACACAGGTTGTTGTGCTTTTTCCATGTGGACTTTGTTGCTTCTAAGCTAGATGGCTACTTGTTTACCTTCAAACATTTAAGACTCCAGATGTTGTATCTTTTGATAGCCGGGCATCATCATCTTTCTTCACCACATTTCCTTATGTACACGTTTGTCTTTGGTGATCGTGTCTTGTGTGATCGTTTGTCTTTGGTGAAGGTGAACATCGTGAAACACCAATTTAACAGAACAAAGTGTTCTTCCTTTGGGGAAGTTGAGTGGAGGCCCAATGCCCATCTGCTACCTTAATACTAACCTTATAAATATATGCACGTACATATATTTCCCCACTATCATATACAAATATATTTACATATGTGCACGCCTGTATTTAGACATGCCCTTAGCATCCTAATTCTTTACTCTAGTTCTTTTGAATTTCCTCTTGTCCCACTATCATGATCAGCCTTCATTTGGGTTTCAGTGATTTCTCTCAGCTACATTGCACTTGATCAAGCTCTACCAGGCCTCCTACACGTTCCTCATTCCCATATTTGGATCACTTGCTGTTCCCCCATCTCTGGGTTGGTCAACTAACAGCTTTAAAATAAAATATTTGCTTGTAACTTTTCTCCCACCTTTGTCAACCATTAACGAAAGTTTCTTTTACTGTGTAAACCATTTCTTGACTTTTTATAATAGTGGTCTATGACATAATTATCACTTTGTGAGTGACTTCTGTGGCAGTCATGTGCTTATGTTAATTTTATGATTGAAATGTAGGGGTGGAGTCTAGCCTGTTGATCTCGAGATAGCCATTGAGTAGCCAATGAGGTCTCTGTGTGAGCATGGCTTTCTCCTGATACATCTGGGAAATCTCATGATATTTCCCTCATGAAGATGAGAAGCTATCTCTCCAGTTGTTGGGAGTTAGTCTCAGAGATGATGAATCATGGATAAGACAAGATGGCAGCGTCTGAGGAGCCAGAGGAGAAGCCACATGGCTTTGCCCTGATGGAACCAAACCTCTGAAGCTGGAGAGGCCATGTGGGGGCCCCTGCCAGCGATGAGTTGCTTCTGCCACCACTGGATGCTTTCGGTGAACTCTGAGCCCTGGAAGTGAGGAGCCATGAGAAGACCCCTGCCAGCACCGGGACTCTGCACCCACTGACCTGTGACTTCGTGAGTTGGAAGGAGATATCATAGACTGGTGTCGGCCATATGGGCTAATATCAGAGTTATGACTTTTAACTGGACTGGATTGGGATGCTTTCTCAGTGTTCTGTTCCTTTTGTATATAAACCCTTTCTTTACACCCATTTGCGTGTCTATGAAATTTGTTCCTCTAGTTTACCCAGACTAACACAATTTATTTGACAGTCTCACCACTACTCTTTAACATTGGGGTAGCATTTCACTGTGTGTGTGCACATGCTCACACATACACGTGTACCAGTGTTTGTTTATCTTTTATTTCACTGTGAACATTAGGTTGTTTCTTTCTTATTGCTATTATTAGCAGTGCTGGGACAGACATGAGCTTGTATACATTTTTTTTACATGAAATGCTTCTATGTAAGTTCAGGTTGATGTTGAAGAAATTTTAAAAAATTCCATGTGAGCCAAACTATGACCATAAATGTATTCTACCTGGTATTAAGAACATATTTAAATCAGACCTGACTAGCTGTGGGAAGACATTCAAAATCACCATAAAGGAAGAAAGTAAAAAGAATGGAAAAAGAGAGAAAAGAAAGAAAGAAAGAAAGAAAGAAAGAAAGAAAGATGGAGGTAAAAGATATTCTGAAATTTTCCTTTTTTTTTTTTACCTTCTTTACTGTGGATTAGTGTGGTAGCTACATAATCTGGTGTCAATTTGAGGATTAATAATGTAGGGTTGGAGTCTAACCTGTCATTCAGGGTATAGCCAATGAGTCCTCTGTGTGGGCATGGGAACTCCTGTATTTCCTCCTTGGAGACCTGAGGATTCTGGGAACTACTGTATTTCCTCCTTGGAGACCTGATACCCTCTCTCTCTCTGCTCCCACCCTGGGATACATTGTGTTTGACAAGCCACATGGAGAGAGGTTGATGGAGCCAGATCTCTGGGGTCAAAGTAACCAAATGGAGACTCCTGCAAGCGCTAGCAATGCCAGTGGATCCACAAAACTTTCCACCCACTGGCCTGTGATCTTTCTACATTCGGCTTCATTGAATGTGTTTCATGTGTCAGAAGAAGACTTTGTAGATTGGTATTCGGTGTGTGGGCTAGTATCAGACTACTGGACTTGATCTAGCCTATGTTGGGGCATTTTCTTAATAGCCAATTGTTTTTGTATATAAAGCTCTTTCTTACGCACATATGAGTCTTCCTGGATTTGTTTCTCTAGTTTACCCAGACTAACACAATTAGGTAGGGGGTTAATATTTCAGATGATCAATCCTTTGAGCTTAAAATCAATCATAGTAGATGATACCAATAATTTCATTGATATTTAGGCAGAGATCATCTCAGATGACCTTGGACTCATCTACCTCGTCACCTTGTGGCAGTCCTGCTGATCCAGACCCCAAAGCAAATCTGCTGCAAAAGTTCTGTTTGCAAGTCAGGAAAAGCCTTCAGCTTCAAATACCATCTTCATTTGAATATTAAGCATCAAATCAAACTGCTTAATCTGTTAAGCATTTTAGACCGCTAACTCCTAATATTTCCTCACAAACTTGTTGCAGGTATCATCATCTTCATCTCAGTAAATGACTATTGTGTTCTTTTACATTTTAATTAATTCTGGGAGAAATGTTTGAAATATCTTGGACCCTCTATTAGTAATTTTATTTTATTATTTGCCTCAACAATCTTTGACATATAATTCACGTATCATACAATAAAATAGTTGATCACATTAAGAAAAGCTGTGCAAGACAATTAGTTGTTCAAGCAATAAACTTGGAATCATCCTTAATTTCTTAATTTCATGTTTCACACATAATCATCTAATCTTATTCTGACTCATAGTGATCTTATGAACAAGAGAATGAAACATTGCCTGGTCCAGAACCATCCTCAACATCATTGCTATATCTGAGATAATCAATGCAACTATTATGCCAATCCATCTCATGATGGTCTTCTCTAGAAGTTGGTCCCCTTTTTTAAAAAAAAATCCCACATATGTTTATCTCACCATTGTCACTTTTCAGGAATATTTGTGTTATACTTCTTCCAAGATAGATCTCTTCATTTATCTGGTATTCTGTGACATTATATTCTTCACAAAAACCCTATATAAAACTTATCTATTCTTCTTTCCATTTCCTTATTCGTTGTGTAGATTTTGCGTGGATGTGAGGTGATTGAGAATACCATGAATTTGATCAGGTGTTCCTTAATCCTCAAAGTAGCATATTCATTTATTTGCTTTTAAACCACTTCAAACAAAATTTTTGCAGCAGATTTGCCAAGGCAATGTGATGTCTGATTTCTTTTTTTAAATTTAAATAATTCATTGTGGGCTCCTACAGATATTATATCAGTCTCTAAATTATATTAAACAAATGTGTACATATGTCGTCATCATTTTCAAAGCATTGTCTTTCTACTTGAGTCCTTATTATCAGCTCCTCTTTGTTCCCTCCCCCCTTCAACCTCCCATTTTCATGAAACCTTGATAAATTATACATATAATATCTTATACTGTCCAATGTATCTCTTCACCCACAAAAATGTTTGGTTTCTTTCTTTTTAAAATGCTTTTATTGGGGACATTTACATCTCTTATCACAATCCATACATTCCTCCAGTGTGTCAAGCACATTTGTACATATGCCGCCATCATCATTTTCAAAGCATTCTCTTCCCACTTGAGCCCTTGATATCAGGTCCACATTTCTTCCCCCTCCCTCCCTTCCTCACCCATCCTCCCTCATGAGACCTGGATAAGTTATAGATTATATTTCCATATCTTACATCACCCTCCATTGCCCCACACCCAAACTTCCATTATTCACCCCCCTCAGAGGGGTTCTAGATTTATCCTTGTGAACAGTTCCTTCTTTCTCCGCCCATCCTTCCCTAATCCTCCTGGTATCTCTACTTTCATTGTTGGCCCTGAGGGATTTATCTATCCTGGAGTCTCTGTTTTGTGGGCTCTTATCCTTAGCAGTGTGCATTTTCTGTTCTAATTCGATTTGTAAGGTAGAATTGAGGTCATGATAGTGGGCATTAAGGAAGCACCAAAGAACTAGAGGAAAGTTGTGTGTTTCTTTTTTTTTTTTTTTGAAAGTTGTGTGTTTCATCGGTGCTATACTACACCCTTACTGGCTCATCTCTTCCCTGTGACCCCTCTGAGAGGGGATGTTCAATTGGCTACAGTTGGGTATTGGATCTCCACTCCATGGGCCCTCCCCCCATTCACCTTGAGTATGGTTTTATTCTGGGTCTTATATGCCTGACACCTGAGCCCATTGACACCTCATGCTCACATAGGCTGGTGTGCTTCTTCCATGTGGACAATGTTGCTTCTGACCTAGATGGTTGCTTGTCTATCTTCAAGTATTTATGATCCCAGATGCTTTATCTTTTGATAGCTGGCCACCATCAGCTGTCTTCACCACCTTTGCTTATGTATGCATTTTGTCTTCAGCAATCATGCCAGGAAGGTGAGTGCATAACAGAATGCTGAATTGTTAGAGCAAAATGTTTTTGTTGAGGGAGTACTTAAGTCTATGTCCAATGTCCATCTGCCACCTTAATTCTTAGCATATACATATGAATGCACAGTTATATTCCACTCTCATTATATATGTGTGTGTATATATATATATATATATATATATACACACACACATGTGCACATGCATGTATTTAGGCCTCTACAAAGGTCCTTTACCTCTTGGTTCTTTCCTCTATTTCCTTTTTTCCCACCATCATGTTCTGCCTTCACTTGGATTTAGTAATTTCTTGTTACATGGCCCTTGATTGAGCCCCTCTAGGCATCCTACAACCTTCTTCCCATTGATTTTAGTTCCTTTGTTGTTCCTTTGTCCCTGGGTCAGTGCCCCTCTCCTTTTCTCCCACCTCCCTTTCTCCCATACTTCCCTGGAACCATTTGTCCAATTCTTTTGATCTCTGAATTATTCTTGCCTGTCTCTTCTAAAATTTTTGGCACAAGTGAGCACTTTCAATGCTGTATCCATGTATTGAAACATTTCCATCAGCATCCCATCAATTTCTAGAAGTTTGTTTTCTGGCAGTGTTTCTGTGCTACTTGATTTTCTCTTTCATTGTTGAGCATCTTTCTCAGTGCAGTCTAGTCTTTAAATCTTTTGATTCTTCCCAGGTAATTCAACATTTTGTCCATAGGATACTGTATATTTTGACACAAGGCTCACGTTGTCTCCTTAGCTCTTTCATTTTGAGAAATACCTAGTGCCGTTGTTTTTGGTTTTAATTCTAGTCTGTGTCAATTCGACAGAGGATAACTATTATTCAGCATTTAAAACCTATAAAAATGACTTTAAATGACCATTCCTGAGAAACAATTTCAGATCTCCTGAAATGAAAAAGATTATTTCCCTTTTATTTATTCACTCTAGTATTCTTTGAAATAATATTTCACTGCTCTGATAAAAAACAAATATTAAAAAGTATACTGTGTACTTAAAAATTCATATAGGTTGGTATTGTACAAACATAAAATATTCAGAAACGTTGCTTGAACCTCACTCTATCCTTTGACAATATCCCCTGCCACTTTTGTGCCAATGAAATATGCATTTTATTTTTATCGTTAATTTCAGTTTATGTGCTTTTTTCTATGACTGAGTGTAGTGTATGATTGATTGAGTAATATGCTTGGAAATAGCTCAAGTGATTTCCCTAACATAATACAGTATGGTGATATAAAGATCTGAATATGTTGTATGTAAATGGCATTGAGAGAGGAAATATTCTTAGCTGGAGCATAGAAGATGATTAATAATAAGAAGCTCAATCTACATTATTGCTACATTATCATAATTTAGTTCAAAAGATATACAATCTGGAACTAAGCTGCATCTGTAACCCAAATATAACGACACTTATAATTTGGTAAGACATTTCTAAAATGTCTAAAACATTATTTCTTAAGCATTGGGGCTGATATGCTATGTGAAGTCATAAAATGATTTTTGTGTTTGTCTATTAATGTATGGATGTATAGTAATAAATATGTAAGATTATAAGGGAGAAGGTGTTTGTCATTTGGTGTGCAAAGCACTTCTGAAATACTGTCTTGGAGGAGAAATCAACAGCTTTCAGAAAGCAATAGCGTCCCCTTGTTTGCTTTACAAGATGTCAAAACAGGTCTGTTAAGTCGCTGGGAGAGACACACTGGTGGATGAAATGGCAGCAGGGGGCTTATTCTCTCACAACAACACTGAAATCCTATCTTCTCTCTAAATTGTCTTGACAGACTCTGGCAGAGGTGATGTACAACGGGGGTAAGATGTTTGCCTACAGCTGGTAGAAAAGGTTTAAACCGAAAAAATAGAGGAAAGAGGAAAGTAACTTTAAACAGAATCAATTCCAGAAAACAGAGAAAGAGGGCATCGGGGAGGGTGGGGGCATCCAGCGACTCCCTGTCTGCTCACTCTCTTGGGTAACCAGGGAAGACCTGCGTGCCAAGTGAGACAAGAGTCAGACCACACGTCAGAGGGGACCTAGATAGACTGTAAAGATGAGGAAACAAACCGACTGCCCTCAGTGCCACTTCTTTCCACCCACTGACTCAATGACCTGCCTTAGGAAAGTTTTCCTGGGAGCACATTTATTACTGTCATATTCAGAGTGGAGTTCTAGAAAATTGTCTTTGGAGGATAGGAATTCAAAGCAATAAATATCATTTTCCTTCCGCTTGTTTAGCTAGCCCCCCTACCCCCCACTGTAATCAGGTAGCTCCTAATTTTTTTTAAGAATCAAACCGTAATGCCCCTAATAGCAAAGGTGGCAAAACTTGAGCACACTTCTGTTGCACATTATAAGGCAAGGGAAGAAGCAAAAAGGAGGAGCTCACAGCTGATCAGGCAAGGCAGCAAAAGTGAGAGAAGCCCTCAGTGAGATGGATTGACCCACTATCCACCACAATGGAGTCCATAAAGTTTAAATCCTGTTCTCATTATGTCAATGTAAACCATCCTTATTTAACTTAATGGCTCCCTGATTCATAATGACAATCCTACCACTTCCATTTTACACTTGAAGTAGAGATTTATTTTTACAGTGGACCAAAAATTGAGAGAGAGAGAGAGAGAGAGAGAGAGAGAGAGAGAGAGAGAGAGAGAAATTAGAGGATATTCTTGAAAGAAGACAATATGTTAATGAAAAGCAAGGGAGAAAATTGGCAATATGATTCACAGGGACCTACTAACTCTGCTGATGTGAGATTTTAGAGCACGCTGCCACTGACTAAGAGCACCAGGACCCTAACATAAGGTCCACTGTGCCTCAAAATAATTTGAAGAAAATACCTGTCTTGTTTAAATGCCCAACAAAAATAAAAGTCTGGTGAAAACAGCGAATTCGAAGGAGATATCCTGGACAAGTTAAATCCAAGGCAAAGAGGTTAGCTCAAAAGGTTTGGATGACTGTTTCTTTTTCTTTTCTTTTTAAGAATCTGAAAGGTATAATCTTATTCTACTTTCTTGAAGAACTTAGGTCAATCACAAGGGCTTGTTAGGATGATTTTAAAAAAAAAATTAAAAACTGAACTAGTGAGAAAAAGGACAGGAAAACTGAACCAAGGAAATTTTGCCCTTATAATGTACCTGCTCATCCTTGGAAGGTCAAAAGGGCTGTCAGGCTAAAATTCAACTGGGAAAATTTGGCACCTGATATTGCCCCTTCAGACTTCTTTGTGTTTCCAAACTCGAGGTGCTTTGAAATAGGAGCCAATCTGATTCACCCAAGATAACAAAGCTTCCCTTTGGATGTGACAGAAATTGAAGAGTATAGAATTCCTTGGGCAGGGTTAGAGGGATGGAAAAGGAACTTCAGCAATAGAGAGAGTTAGATGGAAGCCACGTCAAGAAGAAATAGCTTTGCAGTTGGATGGTATTTTTTATAAAGGATTTATAATTTTGTGACTTTTTTGCATGCCTTAATATATGTGTATTTGAATATAGGCAGATGAGATGATAGCCTGTTGTTCACAGGATTATAAAATCAAGCAAATGCCAACACTGGCAGGTCATATGATAAGCTTTAATTGAAGCTGCAAGAACCAGTAGTCAGTTCATGAAGAGTTCAATGTAAGATCCAGATAGTATATGGGTCAGGAAACTCTCCTAACATCAGAGTAAGGATGAGACCCAGGTCACACCATCTTTTAAGGCTGTAATAGAAGGTACATCCCACACTGATCTCACATTAAGGGCACATAGAAGATAGGATTGACAGCGTATAAATGGAGGACAATGACTTGAGACAGCAAAATGAAAAACACCCACACAATACTGACCTACTCAAGTTTTGACATGACATTAATCGTCACAATCACCATGGAAAGTATTTTACTGAATTCGATGTGAGGAAGTAGTACCCCTTTATGTGGAGCAGTTTGTTATCTGAAGCATGTTTTTTGGGTTATTGTTGTTGTTTTACCAATTATCAAAGTTTACCTGACACAACCGAGCACACAGTATAGAACCAATTTGTGGCATGCCTTGGAGAGTACCTATTACCCATGCTCTCCCTGCTGCACCTGGCCTCACTGGCCTGAGAGAAGGCTAACATCTCAGAACTGCAAGGATCATTTGAGTAGGTTTTGACAGGGCGTGCTATGTGTCCTGCACTGCAAGGACAAAAAACATTATAAATGTAGCACATGGAACCATGAAATTGTGTTTTACTTTCTACTTAGATACATTCCACTGTTACTTCCACATTACGAACCCATGAATGATGGATAAAATCTTTCTAGTGCTTTGAGTTTATTAAGGAACTCTGATGATGTGGAAGTTAAGATCTGTGCTCACTGAAATGCTGGTGGTTTGAACTTAAAGAAAGATTCCATGGGAGGAAGCTGTGTGGATCTGCTTGTATCCAGAGGAGAGGGCAGCAAAGGCACACGTGGGACACTTCCCCCCTGTACCAGGGTTGTTCTAAGTCCAAAGTGTCTAGTTGCACTGAATAGCCACAGGGATATTAGAGTTTTCCAAACGCTTGTGGATTTTTGGAAACCTTGTTTTTATAATTAGGAATAATTATGCACATCATATTTAAAACTTGAGTGCTTAGTGAGTTATAATAAATAGTTTGTTGTTGTTCAGTAACATTCATATTATGTGATTACAAACATTGTAGCACCTCAATTTCAGTGAACAAGATATGACAATTATTTGGTCAAAGTATAACACATCTGTTGAGTAACACTTAAACTCTCTTCATTCCCCCCAGCCCACTCTCAATATTTAGAAATTAGAAACAAGGACAAGATTACCTTTCCTGCATAAAGTCTTCTAAATTAGATGCTCATAATAAGTAAATAAAATCATTAAAATAAAGCAATGGCAACAAGTGTAGTAATAAAATACTTTTAAATTCAGGCTCAAATATCTCATGCGGTTCTCAGAAAGACATTAGAAATACATGTGAATGTTTTTTGTGATCATCCAAATGCTAGTAAAAGTTCTCTTTTTTTGTTTTGTTTTGTTTTTTTTGGCGGGGGGGAGGCATCACTACTCTCTGGTGGTGGGAATAGGAGGCCCAGGCCTACTGCTGGAATTGAACCTCCATCCCAGTGGGCCGCAGTCCTGCGTACAACCACTATGCCACCGGGGCTCTGCCTGAAAAGTTCTCTTAAGATATTGATGTTGACAAAGAACTACAGTTAGAAACACGTTCACCTAGGGGTGACATTATCCAATTAGCTATATTTTTCCCAAATGTTTTTTCCCAAATGCATAAGTCCACTAAGAACAATTGATCAATCACAGAATTGAGTTTAATGTCTCTTGCAATGTGGAATGCAGAGGATGATGGATAAACATGTCTATATTAGGCCTACTCATAGCATAAACACATTGTTCTAGGCTAGGAGAGGAAAAGGAGAGGGAGTTCTGTGCTTGGAATGAGCAGAAGGAATCTGCTTTCTGATTTAATAGACCCTTTGAATTGGTAATACACTGCATACCGGAGGATGTTCCAAGAGAAGAAGGAAGTAATTTTACAAACACACACACACACACGCACACACACAGGCACACAAAGCTTGATATTCAACCATTTCAAGTGGTAGTATGTGATTAAGAAGCAAAAGATGCAGGAAACACCAAAGAAGTATTACAATATCAGAAGGAATTGTTGGCCAAAAACAAAACAAGACTCAATGATCAGTGCAGTCCCAATTTGAGATATAGGAACCAAAAGATGCAGCTCAGAAGGTGTTTTTATTTTTTTCTCTCACCACTTTTTTGCCAAGAAAATTGAAAGACAGCTACTTGGCTGACTGAAAGGAGCATATATTTATTTGTGCCCATTCCAAAAAAAGGTGATTCAAAAGAATGTGAAAATTATTGAATGATATCATGCACAAGTTCATTTTTTCCTCAATAACATTAAAAATCTGTTGTAGTGGTACATGGACAGGGAAGTACCGGAAATTCAAACTAGATTGGAGAGAACCCAGAAGGAAGAGTATACTTCCTAATGTCAAATGGATATTGGCTGCAAGCAAAGGGCATCACAAAGAGATTTACCGGCATTTTATTGTCTATGCAAAAACATTCAATGATATGGATCGTAACAAATTATAGATAATGTTGTGAGAATGAGAATTCCAGAAAATATAATTGTCTTCATGTGGAACCTGTACATAAGCCAAGAAGGGTCATTTTGGAACCAGGAAAGGTGTTTGTCAAGGTTGTATCCATTCACCATTTTACTCCATTTGAATACTGAACAAATAATCTAAAAAGCCAGTGTGTATAAGGAATTTGGCTTCATGATTAGAGGAAGATTCATTCACAACTTGTGATATATAGATGATATATATATATATACAGATGATCTATGTATAGATGATCTAGTACTTGAAGTCTAGTACAGACATATATATAGATGATCTAGTACTTGAAATTCTTCAGAAATGAAGTATTTGGCTTCATGATTGGAGGAAGATTCATTCACAACTTGTGATATATATATGGACCAACACTTGAAATTCTTAAGAAATGAAGCTCAAAGAGTACAATGTGTAGCACACAACCACATAGAGAAAACAGAAATAATCACAGATGAAGTACAAAGATGAATTATTTACAGATGATATTTGGAAACTACAACATATAGTACACATCCACATACAGAAAAGAGAAATCCTCACTATAGAAGCAACAACAAACATTAGGATAAACAGACAAAAGACCAGAGTTGCTAAGAATTTAATTTACTTGGATCCTCAATCAACATTCCTGGAATCAGCAGTCAAGAAACAGGTGATATATTACATTGGACAGATTTGCTGCAAAAGACCTCTGAAAAGTGTTAAAAAACAAGAATGCCATCATAAGGATTAAGGTTTGCCTGTTCCAATGCATGATGTTTGCAATGATTACTGTGTTAGTCCGGGTAGACTAGAGTAATTAAGCCATGGACACACATATGGATATAAGGGAATGGTTTACATACAAGAAGAGTGTGATATTGAGAAAGCATCCCAACCCAGTTCAGTTCAAAGTCATATGTCTGATAGTAGCCAATATGCCAGACACCAGTCTATAATGTCTCCTTCCAACTCACGAAGTCACAGGCCAGTGGGTGCAGAGTCCTGGCACTGGCAGGGGTTCCCTCATGACTCCTTATTTCCAGGGCTCAGGGTTCATCAACAGCATCCAGTGGTGGTAAAAGCAACCTAGCACTGGCAGGGGTCTCCATATGGATTCTCTAGCTTAAGAGGTCTGGTTCCATCAGGGCAAGGCCGCGTGGCTTCTTGTCCGGCTCCTGCAGCAGCTCAGACACTGCCATCTTGTCTTGTCCGTAATTCCTTATCTCTGAGACTAACTCCCAACAACGAGGGAGATAGCTTCTCATCTTCACCAGAGAAATATCACGAGATTTCCCAGAAGTCTCAGGAGAAAGCCATGGCCACACAGAGGCCTCATTGGCTACTCAATGGCTATCTCCAGATTAGCAGACTAGACTCCACCCCTACATCCCAATCATGAAATTAACATAAGCACATGACCACCACAATTACAGATGGTTGCACAGCTGTAAAATGAATCAGGAAGACTGGGGTAGAATTAGTGCCTTTGAATTATGTGGTTGGTACAGTATTTTCACTGTCCCGCTGGACTATCAAGAGAGTGATTACATCTATATTGGATGAAGTACAGTCAGAATGCTCCTTGGAAGGGAGAATGGTAAGCCTTCATCTCTCCTACTCTGCTTTTGTTTCCTTCCTTCCTTCTTCTTTTCTTTCCTCCCATTTTAAGTCAATGGTGGACATGATAACTATTTCAACAATGATTTAAGATTTTCCTATCACAAAACATTCTCTGTAAAGTTGTGCTTCTCTGGCATGTGCCAATGTCAGAAAGCTGCCAATAAAAAGAAATTGCAAAATGAACTTATTTGTTTGCCACATCAGCACACCCCTTCAACTAGGTATATTGGAACATTTCTAGTTGGTATATGAAAAATCTTCAGAATAAAAACAAACTTGAGTTTGTTCCTTAAAATATATAGATGATGTAGCAAAAGTTCTAAGCTCCAAAAATGGATACATTTTCCTTAGTAAAGACATAGCTTGTGAGCAGCTGTTTTATTTTCAGGTCTCATTATAGCATGCATTTCTGAAGTCATAACTTTTTAAGAAATCTAATTATCTTTTAGTCCTCTGTAATTGGAAAAGAAAGAAGGGAAATATAGAGCATCAACTGAAGTAAATGAAAGAATTCAAAATGAATGGTGCGTTACCAAAGTCTGTTAATGTATTTCTGTCCCAAGCATTTGATCCTGCTAGAGTCCAGTAGATGAAACACAATAGAATTTTGCTAGTATTGTTTTATCTTTTCTGAAGAGAAAGATCAATTATTTATAATTCACAAATTTAGAATCTGGTAATTCTAAGTGGTTATAGAAATAAATGGATGGTTTCTATGAGGGTATCAAAGAAACTTAAGCTAGAAGAGACTTCAAGCAAAATAGCCCCTTGAATCCAGTGGGGACAGTAATCTTCGGATTCTTGACACTTAATTTGGGAAGTGCATTTTTTACATGACAAACATTTCTCTCAACTTTTACATCTGAAAGCTCCTATCTTTTAATGCATATGAGGAAAAAGATATGCAGAGACATGTAAAAAATCAAAAACATCCCCTTTCCATTTTTTCATTATTACATGAGATTAAAAACTAGCTGCTTTTTGAGTTTTGTGTGTGCAAAAGTATAAGCATTTATCTGTATATGTATATGTATTTGTACACATATACACACACACAACACACAAAGCCATAGTCCCTTGTTGGTGTTTGGTTAAGCGTTGGGATGGTAGTTTCAAGGTCAGCCATTAAACCCTGCCAGCTTCCACACCGAACAAATATGAGGCTTTTCTGCTTCTCTAAACCTTCACAATGTCATAAACCTAGAGAGGAAGTGGGAGAGGAGGGAAAGCACAGTCAATAGTTCAAAGGACACATTGTATTGTGTGAATCTGCAACACCAGGTCTGTTACTTGGAGGACTAAGATGTCTCTGACCCAAGCTATAGTATTTTCAATTGCATCATATGCTAGTGAAAAATGGACATTGAAAAAGGAACCTTTCCCCCACCCCCAAAAATAGAATTGAAACATCTGAACTGGTGGTGCTGGGAAAGAATGTTGAAATTACGACAGACCAGCAATAAAGCAAACAAATCTTTCTTTGAAGAAATACAGCCAGAATGCTCCCCCACAACAAGGAAGCCTTAGCTATTTTTGCCATATTAATAGAAGAGACTAGTCTCTGGGAAAGGATGCCATGTGTGGAAAAGTTGAGAAGCACTAAAAAGAGGAATCCCCTGGACAAGACCGTTTGATACACTGGACACAAGACTGCTTGTGAAGATGGCACAGGACTGTGCAGTGTTTTGTTTTGTTGTTAGGGGGTTGCTCTGAGTCAGATCCAATGCAAAGACATAAAGCAGGAACAGTACTGCTGCTACTCCCATCCCGAGGAAGCCCGGCTCTCCTGCAGTCCTTGTGCAGGACATGCTGGGTTGCTAACTCCAGGACGGCCAGTTTGAAACCATCAGCTGCTCCTCAGGAGAAAGATGGGGCTATTTGTTCCCATAAACATTTACAGACAAAGAGCAAAGAACCTGTAAAGAGGCTCTCAGCCTCTCCACTGAGACTGGAATGCAACACTTGGCCATTGCATTTCCCTTTGGACTCACTTTCAACTATCCTAAGTTTTTAATAGTGTCTGCTTTTTCTTCTATTGGGGTCTTGCATGGTTTCATTTTATCATTGTTGCTGAGTTCTTTTTTCCTGGTCGTTGTTCCTATTGCTTAAGTTTTTTCTGTATAGGGAAGCTAGGATTTATGAAGATAGTAACTGAAATAATTAACTGGGAGCAGGAAAGGGAAGTCAATACCAATAGATGTAAGAAGGAAGTACATGTTTCAAAGTGGATTGAACGATTTAATTGTATCCAGTTTTAATTATTGCACAATAAAACTACTTTTTTAAAAAGGGTTTTCAGCTTTAGGAACCTTATTTAGGGTCTCCATGAGTTACATTCTATGTGATGGCAGAGGACTTATGTGATTTGCTCCCTTCTGATTAACCATCAACTTTAGCATTTATACATTTTCCTCTTCTAGGTTTTCCATTTAAGTGAAATGGTATAAAACAAAAATCAATTTTTTATTAATTAATTTTATTGTGAATTGGGTGAATGTTTACAAAGTATGTAATTCATACTTTTGGGGGGGGGCATCACTGCCTTGGTGGTCGTGGGTGCTACCCAGTGCTGCCCCTGAGAGCTGCCGCTGGATTTGAACCACCAAGCCTATGGGCTGCAGTCCCGCACTCAACCACTTACACCACCGGGGCTCAGCCCTCATACCCATTTTCTTACATCTTATTCACAGCAGACACCTCAATATAGCTTCACTTATCCTATTCCTCCCTTGCTTTCTATTTTCATTCATTCCTTTCCTAACCCTCCTGAACTTGAACTTGTCCTTGACTAAATACTGCCCTTTTGATCTTACGTGCTTGACTATTCTAACATCAACATGAATTCAGTTCCACACCTGGAAGGTAACTCAGGGCCATAACTTTGGAGGTTCCACTAGTCTCTATTCAAGCAATAGACCTGATTTCTATTATGGATTTGAGATTGTTGACCATTTTCTCTCACTCTCTCCAGAAACTTTTCATGTCTTTCCAGGGCAATTGGTAGTGGTAGCCACACATCATCTAGTTCATTTGCTGATGAAGTTCAAGGATTGAGCCTTCAGTATGAAATATAACTCAAAGTAAAAAATGAAGAAAATTCTCAGAACTTTACCAATAGATAATATCATAATGGAGAAAAGATTGAAGTTGTCAAGGATTTCATCTTCTTAAGATCCACAATCAGTGCTCATTTAGCAGTAGTCAGGTGATGAAAGGATATGTACAGCAGTACATGAATCTTCTGCACAGACCCTTTTAACTTATTGAAAAGCAAAGATATTACTTTGAGACGCAGGCGCACTTGACCTAAACCATGTTATTTTCCATTGCCTCGTATGAATGTGGAAGTTGGAAGTTGAATAAAGAAAACCAAAGAAGAATCAATGCATTTGAATTGCTGGGCTGGTGAAGAATATTGGAAAAAAACAGATATTGCTAAAAGGACCAACCAACCTGGCTTGGAAGAAGTGTGTCAAGAGTGTCCCTTACATACTTTGGACATGTTGTTAGGAAATAGTGGTCTCTGGAAAAGGGCATCAAGCATGAAAAAGGGGAAGGCCTTCAACAAGATGGGTTGACACAGTTACTGCAATGACAATAGGGCTCAGGCACAGGAATAGTAAAGAAGGAGAAGAGTGCAGTGTTTTGTTCATTGTGCATGAAGTCACTCTGAGTTGGAATCAACTGAATGGAACCTTGTGCTAGACTAGAGAAACAAATTCTTGAAAACTCATATGTGTATAAGAAAGAGTTCTATATCAAAGGGTAATTGTATAGTAAAAAAGCATCCCAGATGAATCCAGTTCAGGTCCATAAGCCCGATTTAGCCCATCTGTCCAAAATGTCTATAAACGCCACTTCTGATTCATGAAACACATGCAATGACACCGAATGCAGGGAGATCACAGGCTGGTAGGTGGAAACTCTTGTGACGCAGTGGTGGTGGAAACATCTCAGCACTGCAAGGGATCTCCATGTAGCTGCTTCAGGTTCTCTAGCATAGTGCCCTGTGTCTTGTCCACAGGAATGTCCTACAGGGAGTGAATGTGTGTCCCACCTCCAGCAAGCTATTTATCTCCTTAGTGCCTCCAAATGAGGTCATCAACCTGTGACCTGATTGACAGGTTAAATTCCACCCTTTCACTCTTAATTCTCAAATGGGTCACAGCGTCTGGCAACACATACAAATGCTCATTGTCATCTCTCTATATATTCATACCTATACTCCCACTTTCTCTCACACATCTATCCACAAATCATAGTTATTATATTATTGTGTATATTAAAGTGTTTACATCTGCTTCCTAAACCCTGGGAAAACACCCAGTGTTTTTGTCTGTCTCCATCATTATTTACAAACTTTATTCTTAGTGTAGATTTTCTTCTCCTTCACCCAAGTTAACACTTGCCAAAATTTCAAATCAGTTACCTCTTCCAATCTGGTAACCATCAAGCATGTCTCTTAGTATAAAAATCTTTTCTTATAATTTTACAATAGAGATTTCATACAAAATGAGTAGTATCTGCCCCTGACATAACAGAATTCTTTTTTCAAAAGTATGTATTTAAATGGTCTTAGTATACAACCTTATCACCTTCAAAGAACTGTCCACTAAACTTAATATATTTGTTAAATCTGTGATGCCATTCTTGGAAACATTATTTAAACTCATCTATTTGGATGGCTGACAGACCTCCCTTGCTTTTTCCTTTGCCTCTTCTACATTGTCAAATCGTTGTCTAATGATGTCCATATTAATTCATGGAAACAAAAAAAGTTGCACCAGATGAGGTCAAGTGAGCCAGGTGGGTGTAGCAAGAAAGGCATGCCTTTTTTTTTTTTTTTTTTGGAAAATTGGCACACTGGAATGGCTATGTCAGTAGGTGAATTTTTGTGGTTGCATCACCCCTCCGTCTGCCATAAATCAGGCTTTTTTTCCCCTCACACACTGTTGCACTCTTTTCACAATCTCTGAATAGAAAGCTTGATCAATATCCTGATCAGGTAGAACAAATTCCAAATGCACAACAGAGTTGACGTGATCCTCCATTTGAGAAGTTGATGGATGTCTAGAATGAGGCTTGTCATCAATTGACATTTTACCATTTTTGAAACAAGAAAACCATTCATTCACCTGAGTTTTCCCCATAATGCTGTCCTTGTAAACTGTGTTCAACATCACAACAGTTTCTATGGCATCTTCTCAGAGCAGGAAACACAATTTCGAATACCCATGATCTTCTCTTAAATTACCCATCACAAAAATTGAGATTCAAGCAAACCTGTTTTTATGAAAAAAAGACACTGTAACCAGAGATAACCTTTCCAGATGATGCCACCGGGTGCCCTACCTCAGAGAGTTGTTGCTTAGTGTGAAAGTGCAAATTAAAAAAAGCTTTTTTCAGCAGGAGTTTGTTCTGATTGGGGGCATAGATAGATACCCCTTGTCCCCCTTCCCCCATAAGTTGGCCTTTTTTGCTTGACTAATTTCACTCACTATAATGTCTTCCAGCTTCATATTATGAGATGTTTCAAAGATTCTTAATTATTTTTAATAATAAGTAGTATTCCATGATGCATATGTCTTTAAACTTTTCTTATCAGAAATTTATATTTCCATTAATTCTCATTTTGATTACCATTAGCTTGGTGTATTTCCCACGCTTTGATTTTTAGCATACTGTTTCTTTGTGTCACCGTAGACTGCAAGTTGATAGTTCTTGTTTCATTATCCATAACCTACTGTTTATTAACTTGTATATTTAATTCATATACCTTAAAATTAATCATCAGTAGGTATGAATTTATTGCTCTCATTTTTCTGTGTGTGTGTGTGTGTGTGTCTGTGTCTGTGTGTTGTGTTGAGGTTCTGCCAGTTTCTTTGGTCTACATCATTCTCTATGCTTAGTTTATTTTGTCTGTCAGTGTTCTAACCATTTTTTCATAGCGCTTAAGTGTTCATAAAACCTTTACAGCCCCTCCGTCTTCGCTTCTCTGTCGGAGCCGATGCCTCTCGATTCGGTCCTCCGTGATTCCCGCATTGAGAAACCGTCAAGCCGCGCAGTGACGATGCCACGTGGAAGCCGGAGCCGCACCTCCCGCGCGTGGCCACTCCGGCCAGCCGCGCTCCTCAGATGAGAGCTGCCCCCAGACCAGCCCCAGCTGCCCACCCACCAGCTGCAGCCCCACCAACTGCCATGGGTTCCCCCGCTGCTGCTCCCCAACAACCCGGTCTGATGGCCCGGATGGCGAGCACAGCAGCCAGTGTGGCTGTGGGCTCTGCTGTGGGGCACACGCTGGGCCATGCCATCACTGGAGGCTTCAGTGGGGGGAGCGGCGCTGAGCCCACCAGACCTGACATCACTTACCAGGAGCCTCAGGGACAGCAGCAGCAGCAGTTTGGTCCTTGCCACTATGAGATGAAGCAGTTTTTGGAGTGTGCCCAGAACCAGGGCCACCTCAAGCTCTGAGAGGGTTTCAGTGAGGTGCTGAAGCAGTGCAGGTTTGCCTACGGACTGGCCTAATCATATTCAGATCACGGAACTGGGAAATTCATCTCTCGTGACCAAGTTAATTTAGCAGGAATCAGTAAGTGCTAGTAGCCATGTAATGTGTACAAGTTAAACCTCTCCTCCATCGTTAATCACTTCCTTGCTTTCAGAATCGCCTTGGAAGAAGACATTCTTCTGTTTGAGATGATGTCTTAAGTTTGGGGCTTGGTTTGGGTGGCCCCCTTAAAATAGCTGTTGTGAAATAGTTATTTGAACTAATTAATATGTAGTTATTTTCCTCCAAAAATCATCTTTATTATTTTTCTATATTTTATTTTGATGATTTTTATTCATTTTCTTTGAAGTTACCCTGCAGTTTGTTAATTTATTCCCAAACTCATTAAAAAAACTCATTTTAAATCAATTAGGTTTTCTCTTCTTTTGGATTTTTTAAAAAATTTGCTATTATCTTCATTACATATTGACATTTCTGATTCCCTATTACTTTTAGGTTTTCTTTTTTTTTTTTAACTTTGGATAAACTTCTGGGTTTGCTTCATACTTCTGGGCGGTATTATCAAGTATATCAATTTCAGGTTTTTACCTGTGGCAGTCATGTAATCTCATGTCAATTTCAGGATTGGGAGTATAGGGGTGGGGTCTAGCCTATCAATCTGGACATAGCTAATGAGACCTCTGTATGGGCATGACTTTTTCCTGAGAATTCTGGAAAATCCAGAGGTATTTCCCCCTTGGAGGTGAGAGATGTAGGACTCAGTCTCTTGGAGACGCTCTACTGATAAGACACAATGTTGATGCCCTGTGAGACATTTTGGAGGAGAAGCCACATGGGCTTACCCTGATGTAATCAGACCTCTTAAGCCATAAAAGCAACGTAGAGATTCCTGCCAGTACCGAGATGCTTGAGAAGCAACAGAGAGGTCCCTGCCAGCGCTGAGATGTTTCTACCACCACTGGATACACAAAACTCTGCACCCACTGACCTGTGATTGTCCTGGCATCATTTCATGGGCTTTGTGAGTCTGAAGAGGACTTATGGATTGGTATTGGACATACGGGTTAATATTGGACTTATCGACTTGGTCTGGACTGCTTTCTCAGTTGGGATGCTTTCTCAATGTTCCATTCCCCTTATATATAAACCTCTTTCTTATATACATATGTGTGTTTATGAATTTGTTTCTCTGGTCTACCTGGACTAACATAATGGCACCTTAGGAGTGGGGTACTGGAGAAACAAGTAATAATGATGGAGAGTAGATTTTTTTTGACTTCTACCTTATGGTATTGTTTCTTGTTTGGCTAGTCACAAATCAGATATGTTCTCCCAGTTTGCCAAATTATTTTCTGGAAGCAATATGGGAAATTACAGTTTTGATTATTTTGTTTGGACACTGTCTTTGGTTACTCCTGTGTGAAATGGCAAAAATGAATGCTGTTCATGTTTATTTTGAGCTTAGGGGTAAAAATTGCCATTTGAATGCCTCAGAAACTATGCTGCTCAAGGAAATTGGTTGACAAAGGTCAACATGGCTGACAGAAAGCAAGGATCAATTTTAATGCCTTCAGAGACCTAATTCCAAGTTTTTGTGTAAATAGAATAGCTTAGATAAGGATTTAGCTAAACAAGGATTGAACTTGACTGTTTTAAGAATTGAGTTTAGTATTTGATTATATGTTGTTTATACTGATTTCTTATGCTTATGCTTATGTAGATATAGAAATGTATATAAATATTTATTGGGAAGTATGAAAATAGAGAGCTTGTAAACCAACTCATAGGAACAAATTAGTTTTAGATTAGGGTTTACAATTTACCAAGAAATTAAGATACATTTTTATATTTAAAAATTTATATATTTCCCTGATTCATTTTGTGGTAGCATTATGAGCTTCTTGAGAAATAATATGTGTCCTTTATGAGACATTATATAATTCTAATAATACTATCATAATTTAGCTATAATATGTACATAAGTTAAAATGGTGTTGAGAAAAGAAATGTATAAATATATCAGAAAATTTTAAGAAAATACTTATTGTGGTGGTTATGTGCTTATGTTAATTTCATTATTGAGATGTAGAGGTGGAATCTAACCTGTTAATCTGGAGATAGCCAGTGAGTAGCCAATGAAGCCTCCGTGTGGGCATAGCTTTTTCCTGAGACTTCTGGGAAATCTCGCGATATTTCCCTCCTGGAGATGAGAAGCTATCTCCCCAGTTGTTGGGAGTTAGTCAGAGACAACGAACTATGGACAAGACAAGATGGCAACATCCAAGGAGCTGGACAAGCTGGAAGAGAAGCCACACAGCCTTGCCCTGATGGAACCAGACTTCTAAAGCTGTAGAAGCCACATGGAGACCCCTGCCCGTGCTGAGTTGCTTCTTCCACCACTGGATGCTGTTGATGGACCCTGAGCTCTGGAAGTGAGGAGCCCTTGGGAGACCCCTGCAGGCAATGGGACTCTGCACCCACTGGTCTGTGACTTCGTGAGTCGGAAGGATATTTTATTGACTGGTATTGGAGATATGGGCTGCTAGCAGACTTATGACTTTGAACTGGACTGGGTTGGGATGCTTTCTCAATGTTCCATTCCTC
>PVJH01023202.1:0-35237 GCA_004026705.1 Nesogale talazaci | reverse complement strand
CTGGACAGGGTTGTATTCTGTCGTGAATAAGGTTGTTGGAGTTGGAAAAGACTCAAAAGCACCTAATATCAACAAAAATAACAATATGAGTTTAAAGCCATTGCATGTATGGGATTGCTTATCACGACATCATTATAAAATAGCTGAGTCGTGTAAATACATTGTGAATGTACTCTTTTACATAGGAAATGGGAAAATCAGTGGCAGCCCTTCTATTTATATTATAAATATTTTATAATTGTCTTTCAAATTAGAGACTGTTCCTAAAATTGATTAAAGCAATGGATAAAAGATAAATAAATTATTAATACACACTCACTGGCCAAATATACACAGCAAATTTCCCTGGCAACATCAATTCAGAAAGTTGTATGCCTCATTGTGCTACTCAATAGCCATCTCTATAACTATATTATTTATTATTTAGACAAAATTAGATCTCTCACCACATGGCAATGATTGATTACCTTCTTTTTAAGTTTCCAAATTGCTTATTTTTGTTTTTGTCACGTTTCCCACTAAGCTACTCCTCAACACTGGTTTTGTCAGTTGTCTCACATTATTTCCTCTGTACAGATTTCTAAAATTCAGTTGATTAGATTAAATGACTGATTCCTTTGAGCACTTGATATGACTTTGAATTAATTTCCCACAAGCATGCATACACATACATAAGCACTCGAACATCAAATATTTTATAAAAGAATCATTTACCTTTTATTTTCACTTTTTTTTTTTTTTTTTGGCATCACTGCTCTCCGGTGGTGGGAGTAGGAGGCCCAGCCCCACTGCTGGAATTGAACCTCCATCCCAGTGGGCCGCAGTCCTGCGCACAACCACTACGCCACGGGGCTCAGCCCTATTTTCACTTTCCATGAATACTTTAACCCTTCTCATAGATGTATGTGCTTGTGTTTAACTGGAGTGCTGACATATTGGGATGTAAATTAATATAGTCCTTCTAGCCATAATTATATATGTGATATACTTTAATTCTAAGCTCTATATTTATGGTCATAAAACCGATCCTCTTACAGAATTTAGGTGCAATGCGCTCCATAAAGGTGACATTGCTAGAAGGTCTCAACTGTGTCACTATCTTTGGTTTTCCTTGGTGCTATGGTCTGCTGAACGCATAAACCATGCCTCCATTCAAGCCATTGCTCTATGAATAAGTGAGACATCCCAGGACCTTGGGAAGAGAAGCACATTCAACCTCTCTCTCTCTCTCTCTCTCTCTCTCTCTCTCTGAAGCAGCAAAGGCCAACTCTAGGGGCCAAGGCAAGGAAGTTGTGAGACAGAAAAGGTGAATTGCTTGGAAAAAGTGATGCTGTAAGACCGGACTAACAGGTTTTCAGGTCCACAGAGGTAGAGGACAGGGGACCACATAACTGAGAGGAAGAAAACTGGAGAGAGACTTAGCTGCAGATTGAGCAAAGGTGTCTCTGTGGACAGTTCTGTATCCTTATTATTTTCTGCTTTAGTGTGGTACTCTAGTAAGTTCAGTAACAACAACAATAACAAAATCACTGCCTCAGAGTCAATTCTGTCTGATGACTACCCTATCGGATAGGGTAGAACCATCCCTGTGGGTCTCTGAGACTCCATCTCTTTAAGAGAGAATCACACCTCATCGTTCCTGCCTCAGAGCAGATGGGGGCTGCAAACTCCTAACCTGGGGTGACCACCCACAAGGCTCCACTAACAGGATCCCATACTTGTGATTATCCTCTGTGAGTGTGTGTAGCCATGGATTATGGACTGCAGCGTGGAAACAGAGTGCTCTGTGAGGAATGGCTGCTATCAGAATGGGAAAGAAGAATGCAGGGGTGGCATTTCTCATTTTTGCCTCCTAACGATAGAGAAGGCTGAGAATGTCAGATATAGCCCCCCATTCCTCCCTCCCTTCTTATGTACCTGGGAGACTTCTCTCTGCTATATACTTGCGAACTAAATTCAGTAGTAAATAAGGACCACACAAAAGCAATTCTGTGGAACACTGGGGACCTGGAAGAAAGTGTATGGGCCCTGCTCCCTGTACTAGTGATTACAGGGCTGGTTATGACATCCTTACCAAGCATGAAGTATGCATCCATGATATGAAAGTGTGAAAACTCCTCAACACACAAAGTTCCAGGAATGACGTTTCTCCACCATCTAGCTGCCCCCAATAAATGCTTAGACAGTGCTGTGTTCCACAGCATGCAGTTAGAATGCACTTATCTCAAAGATCATTTGATCCCCTTGTAGTTTATCTTAAGGAGCATTTATGCCTCTTGTCTCTTGTATGCTTTGTGCCTTATTTGGAGTATTCCCTCTGAAGGCTTGGAATACTGACTAGTGCATTGCCCATTTGTTTGATGTCTGTGATTCCTGAGAGGTTTGCTTGACTCAATAAGTATAAAACCCTTTGTCGTATAAACTCTTCACTCTTCCCTCTTCTTGATTCTACCTGGAATAGAGTTCAGTCCCCTGCACCCATTTTTCTGTCTCATTTGTCTTCTGTATTTGTGCAAGTCACTCCATTGTCCCAATCCATTGTGGGATAAACCCCACAGAACTCACACCATCCAGTCAATTCAAACTCACTGTGATCTTACAGGATAGGGTAAAATTGGCTCTTGGTAGTCTCTGAGACCATAATGGTGTACAGAAATTAAAAACAAACAAACAAACAAGCCTATTTCTCCCATGGAGTGTCTGGTGGTTTCAAACTGCCAATGGTTATCAGCTCAACTCATAACCATCATGCCACGTGGCTGCTGTGTCATCAAGTCTTAAGAATGTATTTTAGGAAAAGGGAAGATTATATCTACACATGAAATTATTTGTCATGTTTTCTGAGAGTAGTGATTTTTTTCTGAAGCTATTGAAATGTTTCCCTTCTATCGTTATACTCTTGATGAGTATTACCAGACTTTCAATTCCGTGATTGGACCCTTAATAGCAGTCAGTATCACCTGGAATGATAAATTAAAAGAGAACATCAAGCTGATCTTTATCTTCAAGGCTCATTTAATATAACTGATCTCTATGAAAGCAAACAATGGACAATTAAAAGGAGATCCTGTCCATATAATGTACATCAAATGTTTTAATTGTCTTCATTAGGGATGCATGAGAAGCAAGATGTGTTTTGGTTTCTGAAAGTAATGATCCAATATAAAAATATATCAACATGGGGAAAAAATAGCCCATAAAATTGTTTCTGAGATGTCACCTGAAATTAGAAGCACCTTTCCATGACATGAAATTGTCAAGCATTTAATTCAGTTATTAACTGTGGAGATGATTAAAGTACAGGATGGCCAAAGAAATCTAATTAACAATGTAGATTGTTTTCAGAAGTGAATTTCTACTTTACACATATTCCATGGTACTTAAAATGTTTAATATCATGGAATGTTCTGATAAATGGCTTTATAAAAAAGGATTTTTTTTTTCTTACAGCGGGCCTCAGAATACAAAGTTTTTCAGTAAGACAAAATGTTTCAACGTAAATGCTGACTAAATAAAGGACTTTTTAAATTATGGCACTACATACATTTTTGGCTGGATAAGTATTTGTTGTAAGGCCCATTCTGATATATTGTAGGCTATTTATCCACCATTGTCGTCTTTACTAACTAGATTTCACTAATTATTCTTGTATATAAACCTCTCCCTTATATACATATGAGTCTCCATGAATTTGCCTCTGTAGTGTACCCAGACTAACACAATATACTTTATGAAACTGAATACTTATCTTATGAGTAGTAAATAACTTATATAAGAAACCTATTTACCTAATGAAAATATGGATTTCAAATAATCTATTTTAGGTTGAACTCTGGTGACGTAGTGGTTGTGCGCGGGACTGTGGCCCACTGGGTTGGAGGTTCAAATCTAGCAGCAAGACTGGGCCTCCTACTCCCACCACCAGGGGGCAGCGATGCCCTCCCAAAAATAATCTATTTTAAACTTGAAATCTCCCAACATGGTGACAAAGATTATTAAGCTCAATCTACTGACCCACGTTTATTTTAACACAGTAAAGTCTTGCTAGGTATAAGCACTGTGCTAGGCATAAAGATGCATCAGGGTACCAAAGTAAAATCACTCTCTTTTTTTTAGTTTTCTTCTTTCACATGTTTGAAATGAACTTGTCAATCACTTAAGGCCCAAGTCCACTTTAGTTTTACTTTTACACCTTTTTATCCACTCACGGTAATATTTAGCACCTCACATTAAGAAATCCGAAGTGTTTTCCAAGAGAGTGAGCCTTCATTCATTTTCTGCTATAAATGTGTGTATGAATCAAGCTTTCTATATAAATATATATACATATGTATGTTTATTTATATGTTAGTCTTAAAGAAGGATATTCTATTTAATTGCATAGCTCATCTCAACAAATGAAAATAGATACTATCTTGTAAAAAAGTCCTCCACTATAGCTTTCTCTCTTATTTTCCTTCCCAACTTTTTTTTGCCCTTCACTATTTTCTGCTCCTCATCTCTTCACTTTCTTAGACACCCCTACCCTGGCCCTCAGTGTAATCCTCAAATTCTTCTATTTTGGGTGTAAAAAGACACTTACTTTTTTTTGCTTTTCCTTATCATGATTGTGTGACTAAGGATTTATCTTCATAAGATTGAATAACTTTTCTAAGTGTAATATTCTCTATTGTTGCCCATATCTCTCAGTGTTTAAGAGAGCTATCATTGCTTTTTGTTGATGTATAATATTACATTGTATGGATGGGTCTCCACTAAATGCACATCCCTTCACATTAATTTGGTTGCTTGTTTTTGAACTTCTCATACCTCTTTCCATTAACCCCTCATGATCACATAGGCTGATGTGCTTCTTCCAAGTGGCCTGTCTTGCTTCTCTAGTAGTTGGCCTCTTGTTTAACTACAAGCCTTTTAAAAGATACCAGACTCTATGTTTTTTGTTTTTTTTTAATAACGGCACCATCAGCTTTTTTTACTACATTTTTTAATGCACCCATTTTGTCTTCAGCAATCCTGCAGGAAGGTGACTATCATACAATCCCACATTATTAAAATAAACTGTTCTTGTACTGAGGTAAGATTTAAGGAGAGGCCCAAGGTCCATCTTCTTCTTTGTTACATGTACACATATATGCATATATATTTCTATATGCACATATAAACAAATATATTTCTATATTTACATTTTTACATAATTATTCTTTGCTATTTTATTTTCCCTCCTTCCCCACTATCATACTTACCATCGTTCACCCTGAGCAATTACTCTCAGAAACAATTCACTTGATCAAACACAACCAAAAAAGCTACACCATCCTCACCATCAATTTTAGAACTCATAGAGTTCCCCTGGACACATCATTATTGGCTTCCAATTCATTTACCCTCACCTCTTCCTTTCCCATGCTGCCAGAAACTGTTGGTCCAGCCACTTTTTCCATACAATATGCTATCTTTATAGAGAAAAAAAGAAAGAAAAATAAACAAAGAGAGTCACCAGGTTAACAGAGATCCTGACAAAAAGCAGATGAATATCTCTCTAATAAATAGAGAAGCACGTGTCTTAAACAGTCAACCCAGGCCCAGTTACTTTCAGGGTAACACATCCTAAGTCCTGTATACCATACTATATATCCTCCATTTTAGTCTTCAGAATTCATGTCTAAAAGGTGAGGATGTTAGTCCAGGTAGACCAGAGAAACAAATTCATAGAAACACTCATATATGTATAAGGAATAGTTTTTTTTATATGCAAAAGCAATTGTACATTGAGAAAACACCCCAGTCCAGTCCAGATCAAGGCCATAAGTCTGAGATCAGCCCATATGTCCAAAACCAAACTCTAAAGTTCTCTTCAGAGTCACAAAACACATGCAATGGCTCCAAAAGGAGGAAGATCACAGGCCAGTCGGTGGGAAGTCTTGTGAATCCAGTGGCATTGGCAATGTAGCATCTCAGCATTGGCAGTGTTCGCCACATGCTTCCTCCATCTCAGGACACTAGCTGATTCAGCCTGTCACCATGTGGCTTGTTAGCAAAGATGTCTCACAGAGACTGAGCCTAGAGAATGTCTCCTGCCTCCAAGGAGGAATACCAGAGTTCCCAAAATCCTCAGGAGAAGACCATGCCAACACGGAGACCTCACTGGCTCTAACCTGACAGGCTAGACTCCACTCCTCATTCTTAATACTCTCAAATTGACAAACGCTTATATAACTATCACAGACCCTAGTCAATTTGACACTTACTGTGTTAGTCTGTGTAGACTAGAGGAACAAATTTCATAGACACACATATGGATATAAAGGAATGGTTTATGTACAAAAGGAATGGAACACTGAGAAAGCATCCCAACCCAGTCCAGTTCAAGGTCAGAAGTCCAATATTAGCCCATATGCCCAATACCAGTCTATAATGTCTGCTTCCAACTCACGAAGTCACAGGTCAGTGGGTGCAGAATCCTGGTAATGGCAGGGGTCTCCCCATGGCTCCTCGCTTCCAGAGATCAGGGTCCATCAACAGCATCCAGTGGTGGTAGAAGCAACTCATCGCTGGCATGGGTCCCCACATGGCCTCTCCATCTTCAGAGGTCTGGCTTCATTGGGGCAAAGCCATGTGGCTTCTCCAACTCCTCAGACCTTGCCATCTTGTCTTGTCCGTGATCCATCGTCTCTCTGACTATCTCCCAGCAACTGAGGAAGATAGTTTCTCATCTTCATGAGGGAAATATCACAAGACTTCCCAGATGTATCAGGAGAAAGCCATGCCCATACGGAGGCCTCATTGGCTACTCAATGATTATCTCCAAATTATCAGGCTAGACTCCACCCCTATATCTCAATCATGAAATTAACATAAGCTCAAAACCACCACACTTTCATTACAACTCTTTAGCCATAAACAATTTTCAAAAAAAAAAGAATAATAAAATCATATCTGTACCTAAAGGATAATACTAAAGTGCATATAATTCAATAGGTACCACCCTCATTTAAATATAACATTCTATATGTGAACAAAACAAATATATCCTATTACTAACAATTGCATTAGATAACACCTACAACCTAATACTAATCCTATAATCTTTTGAATATATTCCCCCACCCAGGAAAGTTTGTAAGTCAATCATTTCATGCCTTCTATGCCCAATTTTGGATATACAATTTTCATACTGTCTACTTAAGTCAACGCAGTGCTCTGAGGTGGAAATCATATTCTTTCATGTAAAGAATCTTCATTCTAGGTGCAGCCTTGTAAAGTGCACATCCATAAGCAAAGTCAGATCAGGGTAAGCCATCCATGAAGTCTGTAGCAATATGCACCAGTTTACAGGCTTGAACATCTGGTTGGGTTCTGGTCAGCTCAATGTAGGCAGCCTCACTTAGCATCATCTGGTGTCCATTGGTCGCCCATTGCCCATTGTCTTTAAATGATGGCCCCATCCCAAATTATCAGCAATCCTAATCCTCTTGTGCTGGGTCATGAACTTCAGACCAGTCGACCTGCTCCAGTTACTGTAAAGTAAAGTAGGGTCACATGTGTCAGTGGTCAGACAGCATATCTCTATATTACTGCTACTGCTGATTTTCTCTCACATCCACTCAACGCGTTGTTCCAGTTGGTGACTAGATCCAAATATTTCAACTTGCCCATGGGCTCCCTTTAACTTTCACTTCTAGAGAGGACTTTTCTTCATGGTTCCAGATATTTTCTACTTTCTGACAATAAACACAAGTTGAAAATTTAAAAATACACAGTGTCTTTTTATTCAATCTGCAAAAGAATAGCCCCTTAGGCAAGACACCTGGAATATACTGAGTACTCCAAAGCACTGGGTGGGGCTGATTTATTCAAAACCTTCTTTGCTGGCATGTCTTAAACCCACTTAAAGATCAAATTTTAATGGCTCTAGGAAAGTGAACTTTCAAGCTCTCTGTCATACTTCCCAATCATTTCTAAAAATCCTTATATCTGCAAAAGTATGTAGAGGAAATCAGTATAAATAATGTAGAATTAGATACTAAGCTCAATTCTTAAAACAGTCAAGTTCAATTCTTATCTGGTTTATTCAATTCTTATCTAAAATACTCTATTGATACAAAATCTTGGATTAGGTCTCTGAAAACATCAAACCAGGACCACTATCTGTCAGTCATTTTGACCTTCTGACAGCCATTTTCATTTAGCAGCATAATTTCTGAGAAAGTCAAATGATGATTTCTACCCCTGATCTCAAAATATACATTAACAACATTCATTTTCTCCATTTCAAATTGGAAAATTCAACAACCAAAAAAATAAAATCAGAAGTTTAACTTCCCGTTTTCTTTCCAGAAAACAACCCAGTAAATTGCATGGACATATCTTACTTCTGGCAATCCAAAGAAGAAACACTACCATAAGGCAGAAGTCAAACAAACATCCACTCTCCATCTTTACGGTTTGCTTCTCTATTACCCCATTTCCAAGGTACCATAATGTATTAGTTTGGGTAGACTAAAGAAACAAATTCATAGACACTCATATATATATAAGAAAAATCTTAGGGCTGAGCCCTGGTGGCGTAAGTGGTTCAGTGCGGAACTGCAGCCAGCAGGCTTGGCGGTTCAAATCCAGCAGCGGCTGGGTAGTGCCTATAACCACCAGAGGCAGTGATGCCCACAAAAAGGAAAAAAAAAAGAAAAATCTTTATATAAAAGAACATTATACTGGGAGAAAATATTCCAGCTCAGTTCAGATGAAGTCCATAAGGCTGATATTAGTCCATATGTGTAATACAAATTTATAAAGTCCTCTTCATCCCCACCAAACAGAGGCTCATTGTCTCTGACTGGATTGACAGGGTAGACTCCATTCCTCACTGTTAATCCTCTCAAATTGACAAAACATTATATAACTACCACAGCAAGCATCCTAAAATCCCAGTGCTGGTTTTGCAGTCAGGGATGTTGTCAGAGGTCTAGTGCTCCTGCCCTCCTTATAACTTTAATCTTTCATTTGTTTCCTTTTTGAGTTGCCCTCAACGTGTTCGGGTGAGGTGCCAGGTGCTGTCCTTCAAGTCAGAATTCTACAATTGGAATCCCTCAGGGAATTTGTGTCTTCATTCCCATCACTGATCACTCTGGTGTATTTCCCTCCTGATTTGCCTCTATGTGAGCAGATCAAAACAGTTCATCTCCCAAACTGTATCTTCAGGGCTACCCTCTGCAGTGCTGTCATCTAAGGAGATTATGTCATCTCTCGAGCTGAGGGTAGACCTGCAGCGCACAGAGATGCTGATCTGAGCAGGAACTTGGTCCTCAAGGATTGGCACACTGGAACGGGTTTCCTCCATTCTCTCTTTCCTGTGGAGTTAGGAGCTATAAACAATACTCTAACCTTGGACAGACTAGTGCCAAGACCCCTTATTGCCATCATTTTCTTTGTTCCTCACCCCTCCGTGGACCCTAAAAGCATATGGCTAGAGGGGAGAAAGATGCCTTTCAACACAGATGCAACTTGCATCAGTTTTTGATAATGTATGAATTGTTGGGTATGGCCTGACTGATGTCAGAATATGTAGTCCTCAGTTGGAGAATTGCATGTTGTATGCATGTTCTCTTGTGCCCTTTCTGCTGTTTGCATTTATCTCAGTGGATTTTTGTTGTACCTTACCTTTTCTGCTTGGCTAATTCTATCCACCACAATATCATCCAACTCTTTCATTGATATGAGGCTTTTCATCCCTAATTTTTTTTTAATTTTATTGGGGGCGCTTACATCTACTACAACATTCAGTACATCATTTGTATCAGGCACATTTGCACACATGTTTCCACATACATTTCCCAACATTTTCCACTTGAGCCCTTGGTACAAGCTCCTCTTTTAAAAAACAAAAACAAAAAAAACTTCCCCTTTATCCTCCCCCCCTTTTTTTGATGAATCATTTTATTGGGGGGCCCATACAACTCCCATCACAATCCCTAACAACATCAGTTGTATGCAGGCCACTTTTACACACCCATTGCCATCATCACTCTCAAAACATTCTCCCTCCCTCCAGGCCCCCATTATCAGCTCCCTATATTACCCTTCCTTCCCCCCCTTGCCCTTGAACCCTTAGTAATTTACAAATTATTTTTTCATCCTGTACACTGTACAACATGTCCCAACACTCACTTCCCTGTTGTCCATGCCCCAGAGAGGAGGCTACGTGTAGATCCCTGAAGTTGATTCTCCCTTTCTATTCCTCCATCCCTCCAACCTCCTAATATTACCACTCCTATTACTAGTCCTATTACTAGTCTTCATCCCTAATTTTAAAGGATACAAATTATTCCATTGTATGTATGTACCAGTTGTTTTTTTTAGTCAGTGTGTTACTGATGAAAATTAAGGCTGTTTACAATCTTTTGCAATTGTGGACTGCACAGTGATGAACATTGGGGAGGAGATGTCTATTTCTTAATTTTTCTGGGTTTTGCCTAAATAGTGGAATAGTTGGGTTGCATGGTAACTCAACTTTCATCTGCTTTAGCTATCGACAAACCACTTTCTACAGTGGCTGTAGGAACCTACAGAGTCACCAGCAGTGAATAAGAGTGCCTATGCCAACCGCACCACTCCACCATTTGTTGCTGTCTATAGTTCTAAATTGGACTGTATTTGTGGATGTTAGGTGACATTTCTTAGTGGTTTTGATTTGAGTTTTCTGGATGGCAAACAATTGGGAACATTTTTTCAGATGTCATTGGCCATTCTGGTTTCCTGTGTGCTGTCTAGATGCTGTTGTTTTTATTTCTGAATTTTCTGTTTTTATCCATAGATTTGAGTATCTGTCATTATAGCAGTGCCATGCTGTTTTGACAACTGTGGTTATAAAATGCTTTATAGTCAGGTAATGTAAGCCTGACAACTTTATTCTTCTTCTAAGGGAGTTCTTTTCCAATTCTGGGCTTCTTCCCTTTCCATCTAAAGGTAGTAGCCAGTTTTTCCATTTCTTTGGAAAATGATGCTAGTATCTGTATTGGGATTTGATTGAACTTAAAGAATGCTTTAGGTTGGGTTGAGATCTTTATAATAATGAGTTTTTCCATCCATGTGCATGGGATTATGAGGTATTCTTCCATGTGTGAAGGTCCATTTTGGTTTCTTGTAATACTATTCTACAGTTTTCTTTGTACAGATTTTTTTTTGGTTATAGAAGTTCCTAGATATTTCAATTTATACTTGGCTGTTGTGAAGGGGAGTACTGTCTCTATGTCTTTTTCTTTAATTCCATCAGTTTTATATATATATATATATATATATATATATATATATATATATATACAATCCCTTTCTACTTGTTGATCCTTTATCCTGCTACTCTACCTTATTCCTTCCAGCAATTATATTTTTGAGCTTTTGGGGTTCTCAATATATAAAATCATATCATCTACAAATAATGATACTTTCACTTCTTCTTTCCCCAGACTTATACATTTGATTTCCTTCTATTGCCTTATATTATTAGTTATTACCTCTAGGACTCTGTTGAATAAAAGTGAGGACAAGGGGCATCCTTAACAAGTCCCCTTTTTAGTTGGAATATTTTCATCCTTTCTTCATTGATTATAAAGCTTTTCTAGAGCATTTTTAATGCAGTTTTTTTGGCAAAATTAGGTGCCTTGGCTGATATTTGGGTCAGTTTATACTCAAATATATATGGTGATTTTGCTACTATGCTACTTGGTATATTCTTCTTGGGGTTCATTCTATTTTGTGTCCTCTCTGCTTCATGGATTATTGTCTGACCCTTTTTTATTAAATTGGGAAGTTTTTCTCCAGGAATCCCCTTTCTCTTTTGGCTGTTAATTTTTTTAATGCATCTTGTTCTGGTATCGCAAATACTCGAATATTGTTCCACTTTATAGTATCACTCCTTATTCTCATGCTTTCTTTAGCTTCTTTAATTTTCTTGTTTGATTGCCTCTCACATTTTTTGAATTATACTTGGCTATCTTCAAGGTAACTGAGATGGTTCTCTTCTTCCTCCAGTCTGTTGATAAGGTCTTTTACCCTTTCTCTTTCTGATACTTTGTCCCATAACCCTTGTGTTACCCTTTGGTAAATGGACGGTATTCTCTCTATTTTTCCATCCTTCTCCTGTATTGATTCTCTCATATCCTGTATGACTCTAAGCAGCCTTCTGAAAATTTCTTCCAGTGTACTTGAAAGTCTGCTTATTCTATATTTCTCTAGGTTCAGATCTTCTTCAGACATCGTGGTTTGTTTCTCTTGTTTTCTTATAATAACTATTGATGTCAGTTGTGGTTTATCTGGCCTTTTGGTGTCACTGAAGCTGGAATTTCAGGTCCAATATATCCAGCACTGGGGACAGCGCTGAGCAGGTCCGTGTGTGGCAAGTGTGACTCTACAATTTAGGTTGGGGTGGACATGACCATGTGCAACAGGTGACACTGGTTCCCCAGTGGGTGGCGTGGAGTGAGACACATGCAGGGGTAGCCAGCTGCACTGTCTGTGTGATTGACTCAGACTCGCTGGCCAGAGGCTACAGGTAGATCAAGCTGCACAGGCAAAGCTTGTGCAGAGACCCTTTGCTAACAGGTGTCCCAGGCAGCACCAGCAGCCAGGCTGCCAGGACTATGTTGACCAGACCCACAGGATGCTCAGGCCCCATGAGTGGGTGTGGATAGGGGGAAGAACTCTCCGTATTCTATCTCACAAATGATTCATGTGGCATGGGTAATGCTGAAGGAGCCTTGTCGATCTGCCAGGCCTCTCACGCTCTCTCTTGAAGTACTGCAGGGGTTTGTGGTTGCCATAGTAACTGGATGTATGTTCCATGAGCAGCATGGGCTGTGTGGACCCACCTGGCTAAATCTACAAATCACTCAGTGTATGCCAGTGTGGCTGTAGCTAGTGCCACCACTGTTAATTGCAGGTAGGACACATGGTGAAAGTGATGCCACCTAATGGTTTGCAATATGCATCACAGCTACGCATCACAGGTAGTGTAGATGAGACTGAAAGGCAAAACAAATCTCTAGAGATGCTGGTCCACATGCTGGGACAGAGCCCTGGATTACCAGGAGATCCACCTCTTTACCTCCCACTCAGTCTTCCAATCTCCCAAGCCAGCAATTATCTTCAGAGCTCCCAACATGAACTCATCTTCCAGAAATCTCAATGGATTTTTAGAAAGTCCCGATTCTTTATTTTATCTTGCAGGTTGTGGATAATATTTATTATATTCAGAAGTGTGCTTCAGTCTTCTAGTAGGGCTCTTAAGTCTGTCCTTTTTTAAAATTGATGTTCTTTATGGTTATGTGGCTTTTACTTAGGTCTGTGATCCATCTTGAGTTTCTTTTTGTACAAGGTACAAGTTATGGGTCTTTTTCATTCTTTTGCAGATGGAGAGTCAGTTTTTCCAGCGTCATTTATTAACTGGCTATCTCTTCCCCTCTTAATGTGCTTTATTATTTTATTCAGAATTAGGTGTCTATAGGTATATGGATTTCTGGGGTCTCAGTTCTAATTCATTGACCTTCATATCTATTATTATACTTATACCAGGCTGTTTAGATTACTGTGGGTACTATATTAAGAAAGGGAAAAGCAGAAGCAAAACCCTTCTTGAAAATTAATTTTGATTTTATTTATTCAAAATTACTTCATTTGGATGCTTTCCATTTTGCCTTTAGGGAAAATCTAATATTTGATAATATTGTTGAGAAATATTTTCTTTCTTACTATGCTGAATCTAGGAATAGTATATACTTTAGGGGGAAATATTAAATTTTCCTAATATTTACTTAAAATGGTGCTTGTCTTAATGATAACAGCAAAAATAAACAAAAATTATTCATTATCTTTAAAACAACTTGCACATCATTTTATCCACTAACAAATTTGCATCCATCCTGGTGCAATTGAGTTGTCACTTTCTTTTCAGGACCATTCTTGACTTTTGAGTGATGCACAATGCAAAAGACTGTATTTTGCTAATGACTATTTCTGGCCATGCAGTAGAACCTTCAGAAGGTGTGGCACAAAGATAATTTGTTACATTAGAAGAAAATAATTTCAATAATTAATGATAGTCACATAGTAAATTAATATATAAGATAACCTAAAGGTAAATTCTAATTTATGATTAAACTGGTTATTTATCAGCAGCAGGTATGTGGCACAAATCTAAGGATCAGGTTTCTCTGCCTTTCTGACATATTAAATGTCCTTATCTATCACCGTGATTCCCATTTTATTACCTTTTTATATTAATTTTATTTGAAGAAGATAATCTTATTTGTGTAATTATGCAAAGTGCTATCTTATCAGTCTCTACCACACTTAAGTAAAGAGCTGGGAGATCAAGGGCATCTCTTAATAAAGTTAACAAACCCTTAAATCCTCACTTTAGAAAGCCACTTTAGGCTCTGTTGCTGCACATTTCTGGATATGAAGCATGCGAATAAATTTTGTTGAAGCATCTTTCACTACAGGTTAATGGCCTGTGTCTCATGACAACACAAGAACAGCTTAACCAAAAGATCACTTTGCCATGTCAGGGTTACCAACTTTCTTGAGAGAGGGGAAAGAAACTTGAATACCACATTTCTTGCATCACAATCCCCTATTTCATATTGAAATTCCCATTACTTTGGATTCCTGCCTATTAATAGAATGTGTTAGGATTATTTATTATTCAAGTGCAAATTTATTTTAAATGTTTGAGCTTTTCTAATGCATTTTAATATATTTCTGTCTAGTATAATATTTATCTGCAATGATACAAATACAAATGACCACAAAAGGTGTTAAACAAGAAGGTTAAAAACAGCTAAATTTCATAAGCTAGTGTGCTTCATCCATGTGGGCTTTGTTGCTTCTGAACTAGATGGCTGCTTGTTTATTTTCAAGCCTTTAAGTCCCCAGATGCTCCATCTTTTGATAGCTGGGCACCATCAGCTTCTTCACCACCTTTGCTTATGCACACATTTGTCTTCAGTGATCATGTCAGAAAGGTGAGCATCTTGGAATGCAAATTTAATAGAACAAAGTGTTCTTGAACCAAGAAGATACTTGAGTGGAGGTCCAATGCCCATCCGTTGTCCTACTACTTACCTTATAAGTATACACATTAATCTCTTTCCCCATCCTCACTTATAAATATATGCCCCTATGTACATACCTGTATTTGAACCTCTATAAATGTTCATTATCCCCCAGTTCCTTCCTCTATTTCCATTTGCTTCCCTCTTGTCCCACTATCATGCTCACTCTCCATTTGGGTTTCAGTGGAATCATGAGGTGTCAAAGGGATGAAATATCAGGTTTGAAGAACTCAAAAGCACAAGTTTGCATCCTCACTTTCCCAATATGATCCCCGAAGACAAATGTGTGCATGAGCAAATGTGATGAAGAAAGCTGATTGTGCCCGGCTACCAAAAGATGTAGCATCTGGGGACTTAAAGGTTTGAGTAAACAAGCAGCCATTCAGCTGTGAAGCAATAAAGCCCACACGGAAGAAGCACACCAGCCTGTGTGATCATGAGGTGGTGAAGGGATCCGGTGTCAGGCATCAATGAGCTAAAATTATATTATTATTAATGAGGAGGAGTACAGATTGGGGACCCAAAGCCCATTAATAGGTGAGGTGATATGCTTTTGCAGAGGGGTTAAAAGGAGGAGATGAGTCAGTTAAGATACAGAGTAGGAGCTATGAAATATGCAACTTTCCTCTAGTTCCCATGCTACCTTCCACCCACTATCATGACCCCAATTCTACTACATAAATCCAGCTATACCAGGAGATGTACAGTGAAGTTGGAAACATGGGAAACTTAGGGTAGATGATCCATCAAGGCTAGTAATAGGAGTGGTAATACCAGGAGGGTGAAGGGATGGAGTAATAGAAAGGGAGAACCAACTTCAGGGATCTACACATAGCCTCCTCTCTGGGGCACGGACAACAGGGAAGTGAGTGTTGGGACACATTATACAGTGTACAGGATGAATAAATAAGTTGTAAATTACTTAGGGTTCAAGGGGGAGGGGGGGAAGGGTAATATAGGGAGCTGACAATGGGGGCCTGGAGGGAGGGAGAATGTTTTGAGAGTGATAATGACAATGGGTATGTAAAAGTGGCCTGCATACAACTGATGTTGTTAGGGATAGTGATGGGAGTTGTATGGGCCCCCCAATAAAATGATTCATTTTAAAAAAGGGGGGGAAGGGGAAAGGGGAAGTTTTTTTTTTTTTTAAAGAGGAGCTTGTACCAAGGGCTCAAGTGGAAAATGTTGGGAAATGTATGTGGAAACATGTGTGCAAATGTGCTTGATACAAATTATGTACTGAATGTTGTAGTAGATGTAAGAGCACCCAATAAAATTATAAATAAATAAATAAAAATTATAAAAACAGAGCCCCGGTAGCTTAGTGGTTGAGTGTGGGACTGCAGCCAACTGACTTGGCGGTTCAAATCCAGCAGCAGCAAGGCTGGGCCTCCCATTCCTACCAGAGGGCAGTGATGTCTAAAAAAAAAAAAAAAAAATTATAAAAACAGCTAAATTTGTATCAGTATAGTTGTAATAAAACGCAGTTTGAATAACCTCACTATGACATAGTCATGAAATGGATTCTTTCTTATCAACAAAACGGAAAACACTGCAGATATATAAAACACTGATGGACATTTAAGATACCCATCAACAGGAGCCAAACCAATGAATAAAAGCAGAAATTTAAGAATACCATTTGCAATAATTAAAATTAGAAGACAGACTAACTCTGCTTGTGCTCAGAGAGTTTGGAATATATCTATTAAGTGCACTGTGAAAATACAGTGATCTAGTTTCAGCATCTATCAATATTTTGCCAAAGATCAAAGACAATACACTGCAGTCTGAATCACACTGTAATGCACAGAAAACACCTATCTTCAGAATTGGACCGAAATGCACCAGTATAATATAGAAAAACACTGAGACTGTCAAGAATTTAATTTTACTTGCACCATAATCAAAAACATGGATGTAATGACATGAAGTCAAAGAACAGAATAAATAGAGCAAATCTACTGCAAAATTGTGGTGAAAGAACCAGATGGTTCCTAGCTATCAGAGGAATATATATATATATATATATATATATATATATATATATATCTGGGGTCTTAACTTGTCTTTAAATAAACAGTCATCTAAGTCAACAGCCTGTGTAATCTACAGTTGATACATAATAAAATACAAATCCCAAAAGGGGAACAGTTTTAGAGTTTACTTAAATTACAAATACCCAAATTTCATAAGCCTATGTGTGTCAGTTGGCATCTAAAATCTATCCGCCATGTTCCCATGTGAATTAAGCCTATAGTGAATACCCTCTGGTCATAGTCAAGATATTTGAATATCCTTGCTTTTGGAGCGCATTATGAAGTCAAATATGGCAGATATAGTCCAGTTAAAATGTAAACTCATGTTGACCTATTGTAAAGTTGTATGGTGAACAAATCAGAAAAGCTAGATTATATGAGGGAGAATTTGACATCTGGATTGGACAAAGGCTTATGAACAACTTACAATATACAGATGGTGTGCATTCTAGGTAGACTAGAGAAACAAATTCATAGACATGCATATGGATGTAAGGGAAATATTTATATACAAGAGGAATTGAGAAAACATCCCAACCTAGTCCAGTCCAAGGTCATAAAAAGTCTCCTTCCAACTCACAGAGTCACAGACCAGTGGTTGCAGGGTCTTATGTATCCAGCTGGGGTAGTGGCATCCTGGCGCTAGCTGGGACTCCCCATGGCTCCTCATTTCCAGGTCTCAGGTTCCATCAGCAGTGTCCATTGGTGGTAGAAGCATCTCAGCACTGGCAGAGGTCTTTTTGTGGCTTCTCTAGCCCCACAGGTTTGTGTCCACCAGGTCAAGCCCATGTGGCTTCTCCTTCGGCTCCTCAATTCTCCAGGAATCAAGATTGATCAGCATGTTGTCATCTTGTCTTGTCAGGAGTTCATCTCTCAGAAACTGAGAGTCACATCTCTCTTCTCCAATTGGGAAATACCATGAGACTTCCCAGAATTCTCAGGAGAAAGCCATGCCCACACAGAGCCCTCATTGGTTACTCATTGACTATCTCCATATTAACAGATTAGACTCCACCCCTACATCCCAATCATGAAATTGACATCACAAATACATGATGGCCACAGATGGCCCAACTTTTCTTGCTGAATGTGAGGAGGACTGAAAACACTTACTGATGAAGATCAAGATTTGCAGCCTCTGATGAATACTACTTAATGTAACGAAGGCCAAAACCTACAAAACTGGACCGATAGGGAACATCATGATAAATGGAGAAAGAAAATGAAATTGTTAGCGATATCTTCTTGCTTGCATCAGCAATCAATGCTGATGGAACAATTATATAGGCAAGGCAGTAAATGATATATTTCATTGGGTAAATATGCTGCTCAGATCTCTAAAATATTGAAAAATAGTTGATTACTTTGAGTACAATGGTATGCCTGACCCAAGCCATTGTATTTCCCTTTGCCTCGTATATATGTGAGTTGGACATTGAACATGAATGCCGGAAAATTGATGCATTTGCTTTTTGGTGTTGGTGAAGAACATTGAAATTACCTTAGATTGTCAAAAGGAAAGACAAATCTGCCTTGAAAGAATTACCACCAGTATTCTTAGACACAGGTGTGATAGTTATATAATCATTAATTTGAGAGGATTAGGAAGGTAGGGGTGGAGTCTAGCCTCTCAATCAGGTCATAGTCACTGAGACTTATGTGTGGGCATAGCCGTCTGCTTAGGATTCTGGGAACTTCTATATTCCTCCTTGGAGGTGGGAAACTCTCTCTCTCTCTCTCTCTCTCTCTCTCTCTCTCTCTCTCTTTCTCTCTCTCTCAACTAACTCTCCACGAGACATCCTTGTTGAGAAGACACATTAAGAGAAGGTGATGGAGCCAGACATCTGGAGCTGGAGAAACAATGTGGAGATCCCTGTCAGCACTGAAATGCTTACCAAGCCACTGGATGCACAAGACTTCCTATCCACTAGCCTATGCTCTTCCTTCATTCTCTATCATCACATGTGTTTTGTGAGTCTGAGGAGGACTTTAAAAATTGATATGGGACATATGGGCTAATATCAGATTTATTGATTTGATCAGAACTGGACTGAGATGCTTACTCAATATCCCACTAATCTTGAATATGAATTTCCTTTTTTTAGACAAGAAGAAAACTCCTCTTCAGGACTGATTGTTAATGTGGCAGCCTGAAATGCTTGCTTGATGACCATCTAGTTCCACTTGCTGATTGGAAGTGAGAGAAATGGAGCAATGCTAAAAAAGGTAAACCCCACCCTGTGCTTCAAGGGCTCAGGATATTTGCATTTGAAAAGAAAAAACATGGCTAGAGAGTTCTTTCCAGAGTGTTTTGCTCATCAATAGCAACAAGTAGAAAAAAATCAGAATAACCCTAGTTCATCCAGATCTGAAGCACATTGCTTAAAGCTGTCAAATTCAATCCTTCCTGAACTAAACTAATCCATTCATATGTGATGTGGTCTTAGGCAACTGACAGTGTCAAATTGGGGCATACATTTTTGTCAGCTATTTTGACTAAGCAGAATCATGTCAGAGATGTGTAAGGGGCATTTTCCTCTCCCTGAGTTCAAAGTTTTTATTTATCATATTCATTTTCACCATTTCAGTTAGTTGTAACCAAAGACAATTTCTTGGTTGTGAAATCAAAAATTTCACTTCCTATGTTCTTTCAGAGAACAACCCAGGGCACTGCCTGGTCACATCTGTCCCCTGGCTAGCCAAGGGACTACCATAATACAGAGGACAGACAATTATCACTCTCCATCTTGATGGTTTGCTTCTTTAGTACCCCAATGCTCAGGTACCATAATGTGTTAGGCTGGGTTGACAGGAGAACAAATCCAATGGCACTCATATATGTGTAAGAAAGAGCTTTACATCAAGAAGCAACCATGCATCAAGGAAACATCCCAGCCCAGTCAAACTCCAGTCCACAATTCTGAAAGTAGTCCCTAACTCCATTTTCAGACATACATGGCCATAATCAATGATGCAGAATGCAGGGATATAACAGATTGGTGAATGCAAAATCATGTGGACCCAGTGGCGATGGAAGCATCAGTCCTCAGCTGTCTGTCCCCAGGAAGATGAAAGCAGAGAGAGAAGGGAAGATTACCAGGGCCATCCTTTTGAGAAGCCACACTCATGAGAAGCTACCTTTAAGCTGTGACTTGATTGACAGATTTAAGACCATCCCTACCCTCTCATATATCTTTACGTTGACATGAAGTTATGGAACTGCTATATCTGGAGAAGTGGAAGGTTAGAAGAAAAAAAGAAAAGTCCCTTGATAAAATGAATTGACAAAGTTGCTGAAATAATGGACTCAAAGAAGACTTGTGAGGACAGCACAGATCGCTCTACTTTATACACAGCTGTTCCATTTTGGAATCAGCTCGGTGGCACATAACAAGAAGAGGTTTCCATCCATAAGCAACTATTTCACTTTTCAAATGACAAGGTCATGGGACCAAGTATGAAAAGGAAAGATGGTTTGGTAAATGTTTCCAGAGATAAACAATATTTCCTGTGACAACATGCTATGCATCATATGTCTACCTACGCAAAAATGTTAGAAGAGGAGGGGAGCTACATTTTAAAATTAAATTCATTGAATTTGTTAATTATGTATCCTGGATATATTGTCCCTACCCTTATAATTAACAAATAAGAAATTTTTTGAAGTGTCTACATTATTTCAGGGTTCCTATCACAGTTTTCAAAAGTCCATTTTAAACACCTCGTACCACTGAACCAGTGGTTAAGTCAAATTGCTATAGTTCTTATTGCAAGTGATATATGATGGATAATAATTTGTTTTTTAGTTTTTTTCTTTCTGATAGGTACTCTAGATATGCAAAAATATTTAGATACTTAAATAGGAATTACCTTGTGTTTATTAACACAATAGATGAGCTAAAACTCACAGGAGTGATTAGGGAACATGTACAGTGTGCATTTTCATTGTGCTTAAAACTTGTTTATAATTATTGCTACCAGACAGAATAAAGCTCACTTAATTTCTGTGCATTCATTACTGTTTTGAAAAGGAGGCAACACATGCACTGTAGATACCAAGAGAAAAATTCATCTTTTAAAATTCAATAGTGTCCCAATTCCAATAATGTTTCATTTCAGAAATAATAAAAATGAGTGTATAATGATAAATTATTTGAAGCAGAACAGTTTTTTTGAAGCAGAACATTTTGATCATCTAGCATATATTAGTGGTAATCTTTATTGGAGATGACATATTGGTATCCCATAATACAATCCTTCTGGCTCAAAATATAAAATAGTCTTCAGGCAGTGTTTGTGACAGATTGAAGGCAATTCATCCATGATGGAATAATATCATATGTACATTTTAATTTCCTTGGGATTGACCGGTCACTAGATTAGGGACAAAAGGGAGGTTGTCTTCCCAAATATCTGAGCTAAACCAAAATTAGCTGTCTACACCCCTATAACGGGGTTGGAAAGAAATCAGGTAGATTATGGGAAAAATCAAACTGGGTGTATTCACACTAGGGGTTGCCTAGGGACAGATGAAGTTAAACTTGACGCGTGATATCACATCGGTTCACCTAGACTCAGCCAATAAAGTCGGCCAAGACCCTACCGTGCTCCCAGACAGTGGGGATAAAAGCTGACCGGGGGCAGGCTGCTGCCCATTTTTATCTAAACTCTGCAAGTGGAGGGTGAAAATCTCCGTTCCTGCTTCCTTGGGCCTCTCTGGGCCGCTTGCTTGGCCTCTGGGGATTTCCTGGTTTCGCACAAGTGGTTAGGAGCTCCTGATCCAACACTTGGATTAAGAAAATTCTTCCGTTGTGTGAATTCTTTCAGGAATGCGAAGCAACAACTGAGGGTATGGTACACTAGAAAACTAATAGGATCTTCAAATATTCAAAAAAGAAAAATAAATTACCATTTTCACTTTGCAATGTGAAAGGTATAATTTTCTTTAAACAAAACTCTGATTTGCATGTGGGTTCTGACATTCAGCCAGAGCAATGTGATTTAGCCACTCAGTAACCAGGCAGCTCTCAGTCTAAATCACATTCACAGTGACTCTTACAGAGAAGTTATCTAGTGTCCAGGACCAAGACTCTTCTAATGGTTCTAATTCTTTTTTTCGACATTCTCAAAATAGTGTGATTTACCAAAAAAAACAGATGTATTTTCTGAATTACTGTATTTTGTCTTTTGCTATATAGAATTAATGTTTTTACAATAGAAGTAAATAATCTATAATGCAGAAGCACAAATATTATAGCTATGCAATTAATCCAAATTTACTTAATAGCATTTAACTTTTGTAATTTTCACAAGCAGTTTATTATACACATTTTTGTATCAACAAATAAGTGCTATATTTATATAAAATGAATTCAAGAGTTTAGAACAGAAACTAGTTTTACCAAGAATATGTCTTTCCTTATAATTTTTATGTTACTCTCTGTGAGAAGCAAAGTGTTTCATCATAGCACCACGGTCATCTGCCCAATTTCCTCTCTTAGCCTAGATAAAGTGCTTTTTTTTTTTTTGACATTTTAGAGAAGGGTTAATCAATCTTGAAAAATATTGATTTATTGAATCACTTATGGCACGTACTATTATTGTTTTCTTCAGAGCTGGTACACTATCCCGTGTCTTTCTAAACTGTATTACTGAGTGTACAGTTGCTTAATGTCACCATGATGTTTCAAAAATCTAGAATAATATGTAAAAATAGAAAAATCTCTGAATATATATATTTTTCGTACCTATTTAATGTTTTTATTAATATTATGCATTGTCCATTGGACATGATGTTCATATGTTTAATGTGGTAAAATTACTTAATATGGCTTTTCTAATCAGTTTTCATAATTCTCAATAAATAATTGAATAAGTATGTTATGTAAATAAATGTGAAACTCTTAACTTGGGGTTTGTCAGTTTTTCTCTCTCATGGTGTATTTCAAATAAGCTACCAATGGAGCTGAGAGAGCAGAGGGAGGCCTTCCTGACAAGAGAACTGCTCTTTTCTGATGATTTCTGATCTGATTGCTTTCCCTAATAAACCCTATAACTGGGATTATGGTATGTGAGTTCTGTGTGGCCACTGTAATGGATTATTTAAACCAGCAGGGAAGCAGAGAGAACTCTGGTGTCAGAATTGGTAAATAAAGTAGCGGTTGGAGGCATGTCTTAACCTTGTCTCATGGCAATTAGCCTTGGGCTGGCAGAGGAGATCAGTCACTGTCTCCACACAATTCCTGGAATGTTTATATAAAGCATTGATTTGTTATACATTTTGAATCCAATGCTTCTACTGGAAGTATCCTATAAAGCACATATTCAGCTCTCTTAAGGGAATGCCATATGCAATTTTTTCTCTTGGAATTTCTCCAAAAAAGTACCATTGGGGTTTAGAACTAGGTTCTATTAATATTTCAGTTGCTCTTTAAAGGTCTTTTTCATTTTGCAGCAATATCTTAATCTTATTCAGAAATAAGTGTGAGAGGATGAATAATTAAGCATATAATACTACTCCAAAAATTCCAAAATAGTACAAACTAATAAAATCTGTTACAGAAAGTAAATTTTAAAGTAATTTTGAATAAGGTAGCATTGCTACAATAAATATGATCTCCCACGAAAATGTTTTAAGAAAAAAAAAGAACCCCACCCCACCCCAGAAAAGATGTAACTACTGACACAACGTATGTATGTATACATTATGATTGGACCTGTATGAGTCCCCAATAAAATGATTTTTAAGAAAAAAAAAGAATACTTAATTTATAGATCAGTTAGGTGACTAATTTATTGAGAGAAATTTGTTCCACTATTTTAAAATAATTTTGTTGCTTTCAGATATGTAGTAATGGGTTAATGTCTATCTACTTTTGTCCATTCCCTATCTCAGAGAACTGTTTTGTCAAAAGAAATTTTAAAATTATAACTATATTGAACTCATGATTTACAGCAAAGAACAATGAATATGCTCATCATATTTATTTTCAAATTTTTGAGAGTAAGAGTCATGGGCATATAAAAATTAAATCATGTGGAAAGAAACACTGATGCAATTAATGAAGTGTATTAGCCTAACTCTCTGAACTTCAGAGCAAATAAAATTGAATTCCCCTTAATAAAATACACTTTCTTCTACTTCAATGACTGTGCAAAGATCAAATCTGAAAATATATTAATAAAAGCTTTGTATACCAAGAATTTATTTCCTTAATATCTATTCTTTATCTGCTTCATACAGATTGTACCTCATGAAAAACAATCTCTTCTCTACTTTTCAGAGTTTGGGACTATATAAATTTGAGTCTTAATTTTTGCATCCAGTTATTTCTTCAAAATTAAATTTGTCTTTCACCTAAATATCTTTGATTCTCCAAGAAACTGTAGAAAGAAAATTTCCAATGAGAATCAAGTCTAAATGGTAGTACTGGAAAATGGACAGTCCTACTGTCAAAACACCTTCCATATCTCATATTAAGAAGTTGCATTTTTCTAATTCTTTTCTCTTTCCTTCTGTATCAAGGTCTATTTTTCTCCTCAAAATGTCAGTTCCATATTTCTTCATTCATTGAAGGATTACCAGTGTCCCAGTTTCACAAAGTTATGCAATTATAATGCAGAATTCATTTGCTTTTCAGTAATTAGAGTACAGCCATGACTGTGGGAATAAAAGCATAAATTAAAGTTCAGAATAAAGAACAAAAACATATCATACATCTTGTACAAAAAGGGTAGAATAATACTTGGCCTCAGTAACATCTGAATATCAATGTAGAATTTTAATTACAATTTGGCTTCACTGCACCAAGTAAACGTGTTTTAAACTCTTTCAGTAGAACTAATTCTGAACACCAAATTAAGGCTTCCATATTATGATTTAAGTTGATATAGCTGTTATCTCATGCCAGAATAATGCACTCTCTCTGTAGTACTCTGTAGTTATGTAATTACTAACACAGTGCCATTGCTAACATTTATATCAATTCAGTGACACTGTGAAACTATTCTTGTTATAATTGATGGCAATAAACAACACTAATCATGAGTGTAGTCTGACCTACTTATTTATCTTTTTATACACACGTATTCATATATATATGAATGAAGAAGAAAACAACACTTGTTCCCACCTCAAATAATATATTCTTATTGGCAGATAGGAATAGGCAGATCCTTATAACTTATATCTTCAATTAAAAAACAAATAAGCCATGTTTCTGTTAAAAGTTAGCCTAGACGAAAGCCAAATGCAAAAAATCATCAAATTCACAAAGATGAATAACAAATCAAGTTCTTCTTAATTGTTGCTTTAAAATTACTCCTCAAAATGTTTTCGTAAAAGAAAGATACTTGTCAGTCTTACAAAACATTGTTTTAATGTGGTAATTACATCATTTCATGTCAACTTGATGAATAGAGTGAAAGGGTGGAGTCTAGCCTGTCAATCAGATCAAATTCTGGTTGTACTTCCTTTTGGAAGTGGCTTCGTAGGATCCTGGGAAATTCCTATTTTTCTCCACTTCATGTTCCTATTGGCAAGCCACCCTGCTGACACTGGCCAGTCTTTGAGATGCTTCCTTTTCCATTGGTTCCACAAGAAACTGTACTCACTGACCTCTTATCTTCTATCTGCATCATTGCACATAGCTGTGCGAGCCTGAAGAGGGATTTAAGGATAGCATTGAACTTATGGATTTGTTCTGGACTGGGTTGGGATGGGATGTTTTTCTGATATTTAATTACTTCTTGTTATAAAGCTCTCTCTTATAACATGATTTTTGCTGTTATTTCATAACTATAATGTTGCTACTGTTACGACTCGGGAGGTCCCTGTGAAAGGGTTATTCAACCCTCAAAGAGCTTGTGACTCAAAGGTTGAGAACCGCGGCACTAGGAGAAGCCTTTAGGATCTTTATTTGCTGATATTACTTTGAGGACCAAGGTGCACTAGAAACAGCCATGGTTTCTTCCATTTCCTATAAGCATGAGAAAGGTGGACTTGAATAAAGAAGACTGATAAGGAATCGAGGCATTGGAATGGAGGTGCTGGAGAAGACTACTGAAAGAACCTTGAATGCCAAAAGGGCAAAGTGACTATTGGAAGAACAGCCAGAGTGTTCCGTAGAAACAAGGATGACAAAGACTTCATCTTACATTCTTGTCATATTGTCAGAAGAAACCAAAAAGAAATCCTACTTGGTGAAATGGAGGGGCAGTGCTTATTGAGATGGATTGACGTCATGCCGGCCACAATGGATTCAGACAGAGAAACAACCGTGAGGATGATGTACACTTGGTCAGTATTTCATTCTGAGCTCTCCACCATAAGTTACCTATGATGTATTGCCTGTTGTGGGGCTCTGTATGCCAAATCTGTGTGCCTTTTTGTGTGTGCGGGCAACACTGCCCCTGGTGAGAGTAGGAGGCCCAGCTTTGCTTCTGGAGAGCTTCTGCTGGATTTGAACCGTCAACCCTGTGGGCCGCAGTCACATACACAACCACTGTGCCACTGCGGCTCAGGCCTGTATGCCAACTTTTAAGTTAGAATATATACCAATTATTAAATGTGTTACCCCTTTGATTAATAAATATGTGAATTCAGCATCATGACATGTCTCAGGACTTAGTCCTTTTTGTGTGCTAGAGATAAGACTATAGCTGCTTACTGGTACAGAAAGACCCATATTTCTTCGTTGGTGAGATTATTTCACACTTCTGATCCTTAGCATCGCAATCCAACTGGCAACTGTTCTGCCAGCGACCAGCACACTTCACATATAAACTGTAGGCCATCTCCTCCTTTACTAATGATTCTAAATGGCTGCTTTTTACAGTACATTTCTTATCCCTGTATTTGTGCTTTGTTTATTCAATTCCTGTAAGTTACAGTCCCCATTTTCGTACTTCAAAATAATTCCTGATTTCATTGTTTAAAGATGTATATGTAGGTCTTAATTTTTCTTTCAAGACATAAGTGTACCTGCATTCTATTGCTTTTGAGAAAACATATCTTAATATTTTTTTTCATAAAATATTAATTTTTTCCTCACTTCCTTTTTACCTTGGCTGGAAAATTGTTACTGAACAGACATAATATTAGCTAGAGAGATGCAATATTCCAGACCATAATGCAATCATTTTTACTGGATAAAAATAAATTTATGTGGAAAATATGCATACAAATGATCTTGCAATGCACTATTGTATTCCAATCCAAATACAAAAGACTCACAAGTCAATTTCCAACTAATAAAAATTATCTTTATTCCAAAGTACTGAAGTTGGAAATGTGAGAATGGTGCTTATGTTAATTAGCTAAATGATACTTTTCTCTCTTGGGGATCTAAAACATGGTCAGTTAATAAGTCAAACAACTCCTCTACTTGATTTTGAAAAAGTCACTGAACATAATTGATTATTCTCTTAAAGATACACAGATTTCCAAATTGCATAACTGAGTAGGATTCATAAAAGAATGAATTACAAGAGTTTTATCTATAATCACAGCACTAACATTTCTAATTTTTTTAATATATGTGCAACAACTGTGTAAATACATTTGAATATCACATATTAAAGATCTATTTATATTTTTTCTTTTTTTTTTTTTTTTTTTTTTGGCATCACTGCCCTCCGGCGGTGGGAGTAGGAGGCCCAGCCCCACTGCTGGAATTGAACCTCCATCCCAGTGGACCGCAGTCCTGCACACAACCACTACGCCATGGGGGCTCAGCCGTATTTATATTTTTTCTAAATGCTCTCCAATGTGTGCTCTAGTGGAGATTTCGAACTCCAAATATTTTTTTTGTAGTTTCTGTTGATCATTGTTGCCTAGTAACTGTAACAACATTAACTGTCATGCAGTTTGATTCCACTGATGGCGATTCCATGGATACCAAGTACAACCACTATACAAGGTTTTAATGCAGCGACCTTTAGGAACCCAATAGGGATGGTCTAATGTACAGTGCTTTGCCATTCGAAACAATCAGTGACTTCTAACTAACATCACACATTTCATAGTGTTTGAGATAAATATGACTGAATATCAAATTTAGGGATCATATAAAAATAAGCCATAATCAAACCTGATTATGTAGGGTCTGACTTCTAAATATATGTATTTACAGTAGATTTTGCCCTTCAGAATTCTTTATTTCTGCACAAAATACACCTAGAAATAGTAGCAAAGTAAATTCATCATAACTTTGGCTATAAAATAATAAAAATACAAATATTACAGGAAATAAAATCTTCAGACTCAAACACTTGTGAAGATATATGTGAATATCATTAAAAAATTATGAACAAGGCTGAGCCCCGGTGGCGTAGTGGTTATGCGCGGGACTGCGGCCCATTGGGATGGAGGTTTGATTCCAGCTCCACGGAGCAAAGACTGGGTCTCACACTCCCACCACCTGAGGACAGTGATGTCCCCCCAAAAAAAAATTAGTAAAAAAAAAAAAAATTATGAACAAATCAAACGCAGCTATATATAAAAGAGCAATTGTGCTTGATCAAATTATGTTTATATTTGAGATAAATATAGTATTTAAGATTTTAAAATGATCTATATGCTACATAGTAATTGATTAAAAATAACATTTACAATATTGATAATTTAAAAATGAAATTTTGACAAACATTTTATTTTAATTCTATAAATATGAAACCCAAATGAAGGATGAGAATGATAGTGAGACAAGAGGAAAGTAAAAGAAAACAGAGGAAAGAACTTGAAGGAAAAGAGCATTTACAGAGATCTAAATACAGGCATGAACATAGGTAAATATACTTATATATGATGATGCAGAAAAAGATCTAAGTGTATATACTTTTAGAGTTAGTATTAAGACAGCAGATAGACAACGCACCTCCAATCAAGTGTTTCCTCAATGCAAGAACACTTTGTTGTATTAAATTGAATTTGCTTGATGCTTATTTTCCTGACATAATCACTGAAGGCAAATTGGTGCACAAGCAAAAGTGATGAAGAAAGCTGATGGTACCCAGCTACCAAAAGATGTAGCATCTGGCATCTCAAAGGCTTGAAAGTAAACAAAGAGTCAATTAGCTCAGAAGCAACAAAGCCCACATGAAGAAGCACACCAGCTTGTGTGACCATGAGGTGTCAATGGGTATAGTTATCAGGCATCAAAGAACAAAAATCATATCATTGCATGCCAAACTTCCTGATATGGTTGCTGAAGACAAAGTGTGCATAAGCAATTGTGGTGAAGAAAGCTAATGATATCTGGATATCAAAAGATGCAGCATCTGGGGTCTTAAAGGCTTGAAGGTAAACAAGTGGTCATCTAGCTAAGAAGTGGTGAAGCCCACATGGAAGAAGCACACCAAGCTGTGTGACCAGGAGGCATTAAAGGGATCAGGTATCAGACATCAAAGAACTAAAAATTATTTCATTATAAATGAGAGCAGTACATATTGGGGGCCCATTCATTTTCAGGAGAAGTAATATCCCCTTACAGAAGGGACATGGGGAGGATCTGAGTCAGTCAGAGTACAGGGTAGAAGTGATTAAATAGGCAACTTTCCTCTAGTTCTTTTTTTGTTTTGTTTTGTTTTTGCAAGCAGGGGGGCATCATTGCCCTCTGGTGGGAGTGGGAGGCCCAGCCTTGCTCTTGGAGAGCTGCTTCTGGATTTGAACTGCCAAGCCCGTGGGCTGCAGTCCTGCATTCAATCACTACGCTACCTGGGCTCAGCCCTCCTCTAGTTCTTAAATGTCTCCTCCCTTCCACTATCATGATCTGAAGTCTGCCTTACAAATTCTCTTAGACCAGAGGATTTACATGGGTACAGATAAGAACAGGAAACATGGGGAATCCAGGACAGATGATCCCTTTAGGACCAGTGGGGAGAGAGGCGATACTGGGAGGATGGAGGGAAGGTGGAGTAGAAAGGGGGAACCTTATATGTATAGCCTCCTCCCTGGAGTATGGACAACAGGGAAGTGGGCAAAGGGAGACAGAGGATGAAATAATAATGATTTATAAATTATCAAGGATTCATGAGGGAGTGGGCAGCGGGGAAGAAATAGATAAAGGAGAAGCCGATACCAACGGCTTAAGTAGAAAGAATAAATTTTGAGAATGATGGCAGCAAATGTACAAATATGCTTTGCATACAATGGAAGTATGTGTGAATTGTGATAAGAAATATGTGAGATTCCAATAAAATGATTAAAATATATTCTATAAATAAATGTATATTTATACCTTAACAATTAAATCTATCTCCCTAAATTGGGAATAAATCAAAAGATCTGCTACATCCACTTTTATTCATTATTATACTGGTAGCACTATTCAGTAAAATAGTAATAAATATGACTTGAAGACAACCTAAGAGATGAGTCATTAGTAACACAGTGACTGCCAGCTTATGCTTCTTGCTTTTCCTTGGTTGCTGTCTAATTGATCATGATATATGACAACATCACGTACGAAGAGTAGAACTTTTACATAGAATTTTGAGGTTGTGGCAGTTCAGAAAGAAAAGGAAGACACCTCAGTACATATATACATATGTATGCAGACTTACACATACATAAAATGATAGAAAATGACCTTGAGAGAATATATATGCATGTATATGTGTATAATTATACTTGTGTGTATGTGTATGCACACACGCACATATATACACAAGGATATGTGCATATATACACACACACAGAGAGAGAGAGGGGTTTCATAATTTCCATGGAAATATTTATTTTTCATTTCATTTTCCATGATGATTTTGAAGTGCTCTGCTGTGTGTATTTATGTATTTGATGTTCATGTACAGGTGTGTTTACGTTGATTTTTTAAACTTATAGTTGCAAAAACTAACCCTTAAGTTTCAAAAGCAGTTTGAACATTCAACATTCTTGGTAGCAGCTATTAACTTTCTGTTGCACCACGAGGCTCATTGAATGCATGCATTCATGCTTGTGTGCACAAATACACACACAAACACACCCTTTAAGTATGTAAAGGTATCTAAAGTTAAATTCCCCTTTAGTATTCAGAGGAATCTGGTTCCAGACACCCCCACTACACAAAAAGCTGTGGATGTTCAAGATCTTTAAATGAAATGACTTTGCATTTGCATGTAACCTACACATATCCTGTTGGTTTTTCTCTTTTTTTAAAAATCAGTTCTATTGTGATGTAGTCCACATATCATACAATTCAACAGTTCAATAATTTCAAGAAGGGCTGTATAATCATTACCACAACAAATTTTGGAATATTTTCTTCTTTCTTGTACTCTTTGTTTTAAGCTCCCTATTACCTCCCGATCTTTCTTGTAATATACCCAAGAAACCATCAATTCAGTAACTGTTTCTGCATATTCATCCATCCTGAATTTCATATATTGAAAAATATGAAAAAAATTTTAAAAAATCCAACAGCAACAATGATAAGTGAAAGCCTCAATGGAAAAGAAAACAGAAAGTACTATTTCTTATTTCATTTATTTTTTAATATAATCATGTTGCCGGAAGCTCTAACAGGTATCATAACAATTCATAGATAAATCATCACAAGCAGTATTGAGTAATTTCTACCACAATCAGTCTCATAAGATTTACTATTGTCTAGAATTCCTAGACATCAGCTTCCCCTTGACCCCTCCTTCTCCCACCATGTCCTCTAGAAACCATTATCCTTTCATTCTCTTGACCCTTTATCTTAAACAATCCAATATATTCATTCACATACAATTATCTTATTCAATTCTATGTAGTGAAGTTAGGCAATCTCAATGCTATCTGCTCCTCCTTCCCCTCTATAGCTCCCCACACTCCTCCTGTAACCCTCTTGTCACTGTTTTCGAAGGGCTATCTATCTCGACTTTCATATATTGGATGATCTTAAATATACAAAGGGACATAGACAAATCTAACACACTTAATGAGGTAAGCATATTTAAAATCATTAATACTAAGAGAGATTAAAGAACTAGAGGAGAGTTATGTGGCTATCACCCCTTCCATGTGGCTTTTTTGAGAGGTACTGTCCAATTATCTTACAGGGGGATTTTGGGTTTCCAATATACCCTTGCCCTTTCACCTTGATTTGGCTGCTTGTTTTTGACCTTCTTAGACCTCTTCCCACTGACAGTCTTTTGTATTTTAAATCATCTCTGCGTTACTTATAATACATAAAAACAATGAAATTCAATATAAATTTTATTTACTACATCTACTTAGCTTTTTCGAAAATGCTTTGACAACTTAATTGCTTGTTCCCCCCCAAATTTTCACTTTGTATTTGAATTGATGGAAGCAAGCCCTAGGAATGATCTCAATGACAGGTTGTATTAGTTACAATTTAATTATTCAATATGATTATAAGAGAGATCTAGAGGTGGGTGGCTTCAGAAAGCAGAGATGGGAATGCAAAACATTTTGGGAATGTAGAAATCTTCATTTGGGGTATTGACTCTAGGGTGTAAGTTCCCTCTGTGTTTCAGCTTTTTATTGCTGATTAGTGTTGAGCTGCAAACCATCAGACTGGTATTTCAATCCGCTCGCAGTTCTATGTGAGAACTATGAGGCTGACTTCTCCCTGTAACTATGAGTTACAGGACCAATTCCAGCTTCACTAGAGGGTCTTTAAGGGATAGAAGTGACTGAAAGCAAGTGCATATAAATGAAATTTTCCCCAAAGTGCAATGAAATAGTCTAAGATTATTGTGTTATAGATTCTAGTGACCCATTGATGATGCTTCACTAACAGTTTTCAAACTTGGATGTGAAAAATAAAAATTGAGTAGTCATTCAAGGAAGTAGTGAGGGCTCAAGTGTAGCAGCAGAGATTTGGAGAATGCTGATGGCAGCAGGCATGCGAAGGTGCTTGGCATATTATATGTACATATGCACTGTGATAAGTGATGTACGAGCCTCCAATAAAATGATTTTTAAAAAAGTGGGGGCTGAGCCCCAGTGGAGTAGTTGTTGTGCACGGGACTGCGGTCCACTGAGTTGGAGGTTCAAATCCAGCAGCAAGGCTGGGCCTCCTACTCCCACTACCAGAGGGCAGTGATGCCCCAAAAACAAAATGAAACAAAAGGAAGTAGTGATAAAATTAACTTGAAAATACCAAATAGGTTTTGACACAGTGTGGTGGTCATGTGCTTATGTTAATTTCATGATTGAAATGTAGGGTTGGAGTCTAGCCTGTTAATCTGGAGATAGCCAATGAGTTGCAAATGAGACCTCTGTGTGGGCATGGCTTTCTCTTGAGACTTCTGGGAAATCTCGTGATATTTCCCTTGTGGAGATGAGAAGCTATCTTCCCCAGTTGTTGGGAGTTAGTCTCAGAAACAACGAACTACAGACAAGATAAGATGGCAGGAGCTTGCCAAGCCAGAGGAGAAGCCACACGGCCTTACCCTGATGGAACGAGACCTCTGAAGCTGGCGAAGCCACGTGGAGAATCCTTGCCAGTGCTGAGTTGCCTCTACCACCACTGGATGCTGTTGATGGACCCTGACCCGTGGAAGCGAGGAACCCTGGGGAGACCCCTGCCAGCACCAGGATTCTGCATCCACTGGCCTGTGACTTCGTGAGTCGGAAGGAGACTTTATAGACTGATATCAGGCATATGGGCTAATATTGGACTATGACTTTGAACTGGACTGGGTTGGGATTCCCCTTCTATATAAACCGTGCCCTTATATCCATTCATTTGTCTATGAATTTGTTTCTCTAGTTTACACACACTAACACACACAGCAAATCAGAGCTCAATTTAAACAAAATCTTGGTGTTGCTACTGTTGTTGTTTTAATTGTATTACTTGAAAATAAGCTGCCAGTTTCAGTATACTAGCTGTAGTATTTTATGATTCATTAATAACAATGTGTTCAAAATGTACATTTTAAGCGATATCATGATAATATCTGTACACTTATTTTGTTTCTAATAATTTATACAATACAATATACATTTAAATATGATACTAACATGCAAAATAATATGTCTCAGTTCATGACTGAAAGGTTTCAAAATCATGTGACTTTGATTGGCCCTGTGTCTTTTTCCCCCCTTTGATTACCTTGGTATTTCTTTTAAATAGAAAAATATACATTAAACATAAATAATTTCAAAATAAAACAAAAAATTACCACAACTGAGTCTTGGGAGGCAAACCTGAAAGAGTGTATGCATTCTTTACACCAACACCCTCTGTAATATCATTTCCAGCAAGACTCAATCCTCTGAGTTATTGTGTGTGTGTGTGTGTGTGTGTTGTGTGTGCTTGTGGGTAATAGTGTATATTAAGTAGATAGATATGTATGCTTGAAGCCATAGGGTTTTGGAGAAATTGTAACTTTTATAAATTAGAAAATAGTATATATCATGCCCTCAGATATGTTTAGAAAGTTTAAACTGGATTTTTATAATATACTGCACTTGATTTTATTTTGAAGGCATTTATAGTCCAAATTATATATAGACAAATAGTAAGTGCCAGTTGTCTCAACACTAGATTTTTTTCACGATTTAAATTGATATTTCAATTAAAATTATTATTATTTGGAAGTTAATACATATATTATGTCATTCCATAGTTCAATCACACCAAGGAGCATTGTAAAACTACCATTGTAGTAAGTTTCCAAACATTCTTTTCCTTCCTGCACTCCTTGACATCATCTCCCTTTTACACTGGGCACCACTCTTCTCCTCTCCTTGAGACCCTTATTCTACATGATATCACTGCAGATTAATCAACTACGCATTTCATATACGGAAAACATATAAAACAACTTCAGGAGGGTGACCCCCAGTGATATAACACCTAGGAGACAAAAACGCTAATATGAACAAAAGCCAACCCATATGAAAAGACAGAAAATGTTGAAAACCAGATCAGGCTCAAAGTGCATCAGAGTGGGGATCAACTAACAAGGTTTTGACTGTTCATTCCAGGCTTTGATCCTCTATACTCCTCTCTTCAATGCACTCTATTCAATAACCACTTTCATCCATTCCCTCAATTATGGATAGAGAAAGATCATCAGAGGGCCTATTTCTTATGTAGTTCCCACAGAGATATTTTGTGCTCTTACACAA